>LS487256.1:0-23971 GCA_900490705.1 Pristionchus arcanus | reverse complement strand
TATATAAGGCGGACGATTTGGGAGGGATGCATCAGTCGTCTCGTCTAGTCACCAGTTCGGAAGTCGCCATCTCTACACCTCCGATATCCTTTCCTTCCTTCCCTTCCAGAGTGCCCCTCTGCCTTCCGACTCGTCAGTATCCCTGTCCCTTCGTCAGTACCCTTCCTCCCTCGTCAGTACCCCTTCCCCTCGTCAGTACCCTCCCTTCCCCTCGTCAGTCCCCTGCCCCCTGTTCAATACTCCACAGTACCCCTCTACCTCCCAGTAGACCGTCTAGCCCCACCCTCATACTCGATACGCCCCTTTTCCCCAGAAACACGTGTTCATCACTATCAGAAGTGATGAAAATGTTTCCTGGAGATGAGGGCTTTGGGTCAGGGTTCTTCCCTTCCTTTTCAGTCATTGCAACTCCCCAATGATCAGAGGATCCTCGCCCCTCTGCCTTCAGTAGCCCTCTGCCCCTGAACCCCCCCCCCTGCCCCCAGTTCCCCACGGATCCGAGGATCCTCTCCACAGAGAGAAATGTATGTAGTTTCAAATAACATACGCGCCCCCATGTAGTTTTTGACAGGCATGACTGTTATGTGGTAACAGACAAATGTATGTTGAAAAAACTATACACGGCCCCTGAACTCCCTGTCCCCAATTCCCCACGGATCAGAGGGTCCTCCGCCCCTATAAAGAGAGGCGTAACTGTCCTAAAAGATGGATTTTTTTAAAATTCGTACTGCACGTTCGTATATTTTGAGCGTAAAATGAGCTTCAAGCATTGACCCTTCGAATCGCATCCGTTTGCACGTCGTTGGATTCCATGAATATCAATCCACAGCATTCTGACCCCCTTTGTTCTCTCCAGAAAAGGGTGAGCAATGGGATTAAGATTTGAATTTTCCCGCCACACCGTACTCGAACTACAAATCGATCTCAGAATATATAATGTTTCTGAAACTTATCCGGATTTCAACCGTTCTGTCTAATCCAGAATGAGATCCGAATATGTTTCAGAAACATTTCATATTTCAACCTTGCAGTTCGATTATAACCCTTTTCTGTCGGTGTAGAATGCTGTGAATCATTTTGAATGAGTAATTGGTTGTCAATCCATGCCCTTCACTTCACTTCACCTCACTTCAGATCACTTGTATGGATCTTTGGCGCCCGTCATTCAAACTAAAGGTGAATAAGCCAGCCGCGTGCAAATTGCCCGCAGTAAATTTGAAACGCTTGCATACATTTGTGTTGTTTATTTAATGAAATATTACTAATGTTTGTTCTTTCAGACGTTTCGGCACCACGCTTCGTCGATGACTACAGAAGGTTGTTCTCCCATGAAAACTACAAGCAAATTGATGTGTTGCAGATCTAACTGCTGGTCGTGATGAAATATTTGCTCTTCTTGAACAAGCAACGAGGCGGGACCTCTCATTCAATGCAGCTGAACGTATCCTACTGCTCATCCACGAATATCATCAAAAATCTTGCGATAACTCGAGAATAACCTATGAGAGCATGAACGAGCGCGAGAGAATTATTGCTCGTGGTTACTGCGACATGGCCATTGGGAATACGGCCGTTTTCGAAAAGATCGAACTCCCAGCCAATCGCCTGATAGAAAACTTTTTTTCGGGCCTGTTTTTGCTTCGGATTGAACTTCTACCTGAGTTTATTAAAGCATCGACCACACCTGTAGGCAGACTAATAATGATGCAGCTTTCCAATGAGCATGTTTCCGTTTTTGACGCAAAGTTAATTGCTCAATATCACCAGATTCCGCTCCCTTCATCTGTTGAAAATCATAATGTTATGTCCATTCTGCAAGACTATGATCTGCAGAATGATTAAAGAAATTCATAAATTCTGATTTACAATCTCTCGTGAAAGACCTCATCCGACATGAAAACAAAACAATTATACAATTTATGTTCTAGTTCTTAAATAGTTCTTAAACATTCAATATTAAGTGCATGCATCACTTCAACGTTAGCAATCGTAACTGCGTTCTGTAATTCACGGTTCGGTGTCTGATTACTGTTATTCGCGGTATGAGCGAAGTCAGTTGATGCATCTATTTTCCCGTCGGCGTATTCCTTTTTCACCTTCTGAATGATTCTTTCAGAAAAAATGAATGACCATCAAATCGAGGCTGTAACACTTGCCGTGACTTTTTTGATCTCGTCAATCTGCATTGCCACTTTGCCCATTACCATGTCAATTCTTCTCGTTCTCATCAGAGAAAAGACGCTGTTTGGAAGGACTTTTTTCACGCTGTACAAGGTATTTTGTCTTCATCTCCGAAAAACGTTAATTTTCGATCCACCTCGGTATTCAAAGGTGTTAAGCATTATTCTCGCAAGCCGCCCCTTCGTAGAGTAGAGTAGCGATACGGAAATTAGTGCTTACTCCAGGTCGGCCTCGCTACTGACGTCATTTCAATCGTCACAAGTTTGGTGCTCGGAGTAGTGCCCGCCATGGGCTGGTTCGTGGATGCCTACATGAGTGTCGAAATTCCAAGGAGGGTAATCATGATTTTTTTCTGATTATGAGAACGACCAGCCATTCGGAGGCAAAATTGTAATCCTGGGAGGAGACTTTCGACAAATTCTTCCTGTAGTGGAGAAGGGAGATAGGAATGACCAAGTCGATGCTTCTATCAAACGATCTCCTCTCTGGACACAATTCCAATGCCTACATCTCCTGTCCAACATGAGAGTGACAAGTGGAGACGACGAATGGATTCAATTTCTACTCAAAGTCGGAGATGGATCTGAAAATGATTCCGAAGGAAGAGTATCTCTCCCCGATTCCACAATGTGCGATGGCAATATTGTTGAGAAAGTATTCGGAGCAATCATCGATCCATCGATCTCCGATCCGTGTGAGAATGTGATCCTCGCTCCGAAGAATATCGATGTGGATGTAATTAATGCTGATGTACACGAGAGAATGATCGGAGATGAGAAAGTCTACCTCTCAAGAGATGAAGTCATCTCCGATAATGAATCAGATCAGATCAATTATCCGACTGAATTCCTTAATCGATTGTCACCATCATCTCTCCCTCCCCATACTTTGAAGCTGAAAAAAGGATCTGTAGTAATGCTTCTTAGAAATCTAGATGTTTCTGCCGGTCTTTGTAATGGTACTCGCCTAATTGTTGATACGCTCGCGAAACGTTCCCTCGGTTGTCGTTTTGCTTGCGGTGACCGAAAGGGACAATTTACTATTATCCCTCGAATCAATTGTTACTATGATAAGAATTTGTCGTTCAAACTTTGCCGTACCCAATTCCCCCTTCGACTTTCGTATGCCCTTTCGATTAACAAATCTCAGGGCCAGTCATTCACTAGGGTCGGCCTATGGATCCCTACCGATGTATTTACTCATGGTCAATTGTACGTAGCAATTTCTAGGGTCCGTTCAAAAGAAGGACTTATTATCCAAAGTACTTCTAATCGTATCACAAATATTGTATTCGAAGAAGTTCTCTAATGTAAATAAAATGTAAAAAGTATACTTTTGTCGAAATAATGAAGACACACAACCCAACCTATCACGCAACCCGGCGTCATCCAGCCGGAAAGCGCGCCGTAGGCGCGCGGTCCCGGCTGGTTATTGATACGGGAATTGCTGCTCACCGCAGGTCGGCCTCGCCACTGACGTCATCTCAATCGTCACAAGTCTCGTGCTTGGAGTGGTGCCGGCTGTGGGCTGGTTCGTGGATGCATGAGCGTGGAAGTTCCTAGGAGGGTAATCATAATTTTTCTGATTATGTGTCCTTTGTTCGCGACATAATCAACTATTATTTTCATAACATTTAAAATTCAGCTCTTCTACTTCTTCAATTGGTCCACGAGAGTAATGCAGGGATTCATCAACACATGGATCTGTCTGAATCGAGCAACAGCAACGCTAATGCCACTGGTGCATCGGAAAGTGAGATACTCTAGTTTGCCTATCTCTCTTTTGGCAATGTTTTTTTCGCTTCTCGATCTGGCGAGAAAACTGCTCATATTTGATGATAAAATCAGAACCTCACTATATATTAGAACTTTACTACGTGATACGTCAAATAATAGTAAATCATAATCACAGATCTGGAACACATCCCGCTTCGTCCGCCCCCTTATCAGTTGTTCCATCTTGATCAGTGCACTGATTGGGCTCGAGAATGCCAATCACGATGCGCGCTGGGTCGTCTACCCGAGCGGTCGAGCGTTTCTGCAGGTTTTTTTATTGAATTCAATGCTTTTCTTCATTCACCAATTCATCGAGATACTATTACATGGCGTGGGTCATGTATTGAAAAGTGATTTTCAGAAATTCGAAACCTCCTCACTTCGTGCCCAGTACATTCGAGGATTCGCACTGCTGTTTTCTGCAATCCTCACCATGATCGTTCTCTATTCCATCATTCTGATACGTTTTCGATTCAAGCTCACAGTGAGCAATAATAATTCATTGCTTATTCCGTCAGAATTGACAAGAATATTTTGATATTTGTTTTATTTGATCTAAAATGCAATACAGGTCGCTCCCAGCAACAAAGTGCAAGCGAGAGGCATGAAGCAAGCCAATTCGTTGCTCGTTATTGCTGTAGTAGTGATAACTTTGGAGGTTCTCTCCCAATATTTTGTAGTTTATAATCTCCATAATTCAGATTATCTATTGTGTCTACTACTACTTTACGTTTCTTGACAACAGTGATCATGTTTGTTTATATATTTATTTTTATTTATGAAAATAAATAATTAATAATAATAAACTAATTTTAGCGCGACCGACGCGTCTTCTTTGCCAGATACTTCACCGTGACAGGCGTTTATTCCATCTTACCGACCTACATCTTGCTAACTTTCGATGGGACAGTGAGGAGAGAGCTGCGTTGCTATTTCGAGCAATTGCTTGGATAAAGATGTGAAAGGGTTGGCCTTGTGTTTCTGTCTCAGTTCAAATATTTTGAATGTTTTCACTCAGGGCAAATAATTTTATCGTGATTGCGAAGGCATTTCTTTTACGAAGAATGTGATGTGAAAATGCATATCATTTGTTAACGTGTCACATGTTTTGGTGCTAACAACTATTGTTTTATATCCTGGGGAGGGTTTCAGCCTTTCCTTTTGTTATTTTCCATTTTGAGTCATCCCTTTCCCCTATATTATTCAAATATTCCTACCTCGCAACGGTTGGAGAGAAATGGAATGAGTTTCAGAAACGAATCAATGTAGTTATCCGGAGAAAAAATCAACACGAAAACGAAGGAGTTGTCTTCCTACAGTGACAGATGTGCACAGAACTAGAATGTTTTGTTGGTGGGGATACGCACTGCTAGAATTCACCTGTTTTCCTTCACTGGCATTTCTCGTTACATAGATACAGTAAATGGCTTGCTATTCTCGGTGAGCTGGAATTTTTACGGCATTCCCTCAGTTGCAATGGTAGTCAGTTTGTGGGCTGAAAGTGCGAAAATAATCGTTGCATCAGAAGGTAAATATTTCTTGTTCGTATCAAACTGAACGCGATATTACAGCGATGCTTGGAGTTATCATAAATGTAACGCTCTTAATCCTTCTTTGCACACTGGACATTGGTAAAACGGCAAAACTTTATATAATTTCGTGTTTAATTACGACCGTCTCAAGTCTCTACACTTCAATGCTTCTTCTCATTGCTCAAGATGTCTGACATTGTTCAAATTACTTTCTATTTTTACTTCATTTTGTAGGTATTCATCCTCATCAATGGTTCAGTGGCAACTGTATTATACGGTTCTCTCTTGTTTTATTTGCCAGAAATGATAAACGATTGGCTGGCTATTGCCTTCTTTACTCAAGCGCACACTATGTGGCAGGTATGCATATATATTTCATGGAATTTATAAAAAAAATGTTTCAGATGATTTCCGCACCAACAATTGTTCAGTGGATGTTCCTAGCAAGGTGTGTGTGCTTCTCGAAAACCCAAACGAATTCTTCTCAGGCCTAATTCACGTGCAAGCGTGACATTACTATACGCGTATGCGCTACCAGTACTCTTCTATTGCAACGCATTGGTTCTTTATATTAACTTAATTACAAAAACAATACGATTCAGTACTACATGCGATATGTCATTCCCGACGAAATATTCCGCAATGAAATGGTTAAAAGTATCTTTGATTTGCACGGAACTGATTTGAAGGACTTTCACATTTACGGATACCGAATGATTGATAAGGTTGCAGAGAAACTATCCCAATTTGCCAAAACAATGCCCAGAATGGTATCGGGTTCCTTGACGTAATGCTGTACGACGCAATCCCATCGTATCTCGCGTCTTACGCTCTCTTCACGCTCAGTGCACTCAAGGTTTTTTACTCCCAAAATAGTACAAATGAGGCCGATTACGTAAGAATCGAACTAGGACTAGCACAGGTGAAAACTGTCGACTCTCTGATAAACCGCAATTTGGGTGTTTTTCAGGGAATTGACATTTTTATTTAACATTCTTAGAATCTTAGATTCGCTCTCACCTACGTGCGTATGGCAATGTCGCGAGCACGAGAACAAGCCAAATGCAGCGGCGATTCTTTCGAATTCAGATCGCTCAGGTACGCAATTGCAATTCATCTGTCATGTATTTGATCACAGGTGTTTGGAAGGGACTTTGGTCGCGGAGTGTAACCTATCTTAGGAAAACATAGGACCGCAGGGTATTTTAGTCCGAGTAACAGTTACGACTGTAAAAGCGCTTGGCGTGGATACACCTTTACCTTATCTTTGACTTTGGCAGTGACTTTGGTCGCTGAATGAAAACGTCTAACAATTGTCATAAGACGTCTAACAATTGTCATAAGACTCAGTAAAATCGCTTGACATTACCTTACTTTTTTGCAGGTGTTTCTACCCCTCATCTTGCTTTCGCCTCCAGTGATTATCGCATTGATAGCAACGATGAATGGAGTCAATCTTGCTAATTCGACGCTGATTGTCGTTTACTCCCTTTGGCTGTCTCCTAGTGCGACGGTGAATTTACGGTAGAGTTGGAAATACGGGTAATCGTCTCTTCATTTCTCGCACTCTCTCTAACCAGTCAGAGACCCGTTTTTCAAAGTCTAAACCCGATCACAACTTACAATTGTAGGCTTTGGTTCTGCTCATTTTCGTATTGAAATCGAAGGGAATTCGGAGGATGAAGACTTCCAAAGTTAGTCTTCCTGCAAAATATATCTCATACGAAATCTTTTAGATAGCATCAGTTCGTCCGCTGCCGAGCATGTAGAAATAGTATCATATCTTGTTGATTGTTCGAATGGATCTGGACAGAACACTAATTCATGGCCGTCTTTCACCAATATTTCATGGATAAATGCTATCGTCTTTGTCTTTTATTGTCTTTTGTTAGCTGAAAAAACTGAAATACCATAAATGTCCAGCAATACCACAGGGTTCAAAGGTACGAGAACGGATGTCGCACGTTAGTCATTGATACTATATATTTGACTCATTTGCACTTTGAAAATGTCTTGCAACTTTCGTTTTGTACTCTGTGCTCTGTGCTTCATGATACTGTTGCAGGCATGAAACTCTTAGTTCTCCTCATAACCCTTCTCAGAGCTGCTTTTTCTTGTCGCGGTTGCCAAGAGGGACTGTTCGGTAACGCTAATCAGACGCTGCATCAGCTAATCAATCAGGATGACATCAAGAAGTATATTTTTTTAAATATTTTAGAGAATTAATATTTATTTTTATTAATTCACTGGCATACAATATTATTCCCCACCAGGCGTTGTTGTCTTATGTAAAATCGCCTTCATTGTGGAAGCAACTTTAACTTTTTAAACTTTTATTTCAGATGGATTATCCATTATCCTAGGATAGATCGCGGATTCAAATACGGAATTGTGTTGCTTGTTGTCAGCGCTGAGTGGGAGAGACAAGAGAGACAGGAGATTAGAGAACTCTGGGCGTCCAAGATGGAGTCAAACATGCAAAAGGTGGTGAAAATCGAGTTCAAATGTATTTTAATGATCAATTTCAGACCGGCAAATCGCTAGTAATTTTCCTTCTTGGCCGTAACAGTTCTTCTTGCGTGAAGCAAGAAGCCAGGATGCACAATGACATACTGCAAGTTAATATCAATGAAACCTACCGGAACCTGGTTTACAAGGTTTGATTTGTGTTGTGAATGCATATCTTTAGTGGAAAAAAGTCTGGAATTCCAACGACAAAGGGCAAAGGTTTTGACAGCGAATCTATTTGGAATGACAATTTTACATTTCTATTCTCTAAAATAACCCTAAAAAATTTTTTTCTAAAATAACCCTTACTAATCAATCCATGATTCCAGCTCGAGCTCGGATTTCGATACATCAAAGAGAACATTGATTTCGAGTTTATGGCCAAGATTGACTCGGATACTGTGGTCCACATCGATCGTTTGTACCAGACCATGCAACGATATGAGATGATGTTCGAGTACGTTTCACCATCAAAAAAATTCAAGAACATGCAGTTTACAGGTCGGTAGATTGGCTGGTTTGCAAGCGATGGGACGGCGGCCCTGCGAGATCTCGAGATAATTATTGGTGAGGCGTTTATTTCCTTATTTCGCGAAAATCGGACACAACGTTGGGCTATATCTAAATGCAGGTACGTTTCCCATCACGACTACCCTAACAGCACGTATCCTACTTATTGCAACGGACCCGGTTATGTACTGAGAAGAGCAACGCTTGTGAAGATTGTTGAGCACATGAAAAATCATTCGGTGAGTTCTGCAATCTCACTGTTGTCTGTAGGCGAAACAAGCAACCCTAGGAACCTGAAAGGGCCAGAGAAGTCAGATTATTTTATTAATTACTCAGCATCAACAATTAAGGTTATCGAGACGGAAGACGTGTTTTTCACTGGAATCGTTGCGAGCGGCATCGTCAACGGCATAATCGATAGAGGCGTCGTGGAAGTGGAATACGTTCGTTCAATAGCAATATTGAGAAATGCTCAGCAAACGAAATGTGCTGGTTTGTGAGCTATCAAATCCTCTGAATGAGGGAAGGGAGGAGGAGGATAAGTCGATCACTCCTTTTCCTAATTTTGCCGCCTAAAAAGTTCGTCAATGGCCACCTACGAGCGGAATGGAAAAAATATCACAATTCGAAATATTATTCCGACTTTTCAGACTCCCTATTCCTACTGGGACGGTAACGGCCCCTTGGTGTCTATTCTATGCACCCACTATCAAGTCAGCAAGTACAGAAAATATGAAAACAATATTACCGACGCATGGAAAGCTCTGAAAATTGCTGAATGTAGGGGTATTATGTGCCAACCCATAAAATGTTTCCGTGCTTTGAAGAGGCCTTTTGAATTTATTCTCATGAAACTCATGGAAGCCCTGATAATAATATCTGTATTTTTCGCTATGTACCGTTATCACATTGCAATGTTATGTTTCATATACCTTGTTTGTCAGACGCAGAAAAAAATCACATGAATTAGTATTGTGTTAGACAACTGTCTCTTGTTATGAGGATACTATAATAAATGTGATAGAATGATAAAATATAAACATTTCATTCAAAGTTTGAGTTGAGAATAATGCAAAATAAAATTTTGAATACCAGGAAACGGGGCACGCTATTTTTAACTTCAACTAATGTGGATAAACTCTGTGAAAAACTTCCTCAAGGCTCAACATTTTATCGCAGAAAATACTCTAACAATAAAACAACTTCTAATAACGAGATGACTTCTAATATAAATTAATCCAGTTATAAAAATGTTGTAAGCATACAATTGTTTGAAGATCTTAGGGAACTCTTCCTTCTCGAACAAACTTGTAGTAGTTATAAATGATTTTTATTCGACATGAACAATTCATCATGACAAAACAACGACACGCGTCTCCCGAAACAAGTAAAGGTAAAGGTAAAGGTCATCCCGTTAATCAAGGCACTAGCGTCCTGCGGGAGATCACTGCTAGGCCAGTGTGTCACCCGAAACAAGTGACAATTAAAATAAATAATACAAATATTGAAGTGTTTTCTCTAAAAAAAACGAAGGAACGAGTACAAATTTACGCAGGTATTACGAATTAATTATATTCATGACAATACGGCTCCTTCAGTCTCTTCCAAGCAGCCGTCAAATCCTTCCTATACTTTGGCCATCCAAATTGATGGTGGGTATTTAGGATGGAAAGGATGGGGCCGTTGGCATCGCAGGTGGAGTACGAAGTCTGCAAGGGAATTATTTATGATCCTGACTTTTATTTGCTGGTTCAATCGATATGGAACTTTGACATGTAAGAATGTCACAGATCTAATGAGTAATACTTATATCAAAACCAAATAACGAACGTATTGATTCGTTGTGATTCCTCGGTCGATAAACGCAAAACCGTCAGCAACGATTCCCGTGAAGAAGACGTCCTCCACTTCGATTACCTGATTTTTATTTATTTATTTCATTATTTTAATCATTAAATGAAATTTTAATTGCATAAATAAATATTAAAAACTCACTTTGTGATCGCCCATGCGATCCACAATCTTCTCAAACGTCGTTCTACTCATCGCGTAGCCCGGCCCATTGCAGTAGTGAGGAAAGATAGAATGAGGATAGTCCGAATACGAGACGTACCTGAATCATTTTTTGCTTTAAAGATATGTATTAATTGTAAATATAAAACTTACCAGACATTGTACGAATCTCTGATCGGTCTGACCCAATAGTTGCCCGAGCAAGCGTCCCAGTCATTTGACCTGGAAAAATGAAGGTATGGGAGCAGGGAATGCGAAATATAAACATGAAATACTCTGTGATAAAAATTAGCAACTCGTGAATCGGATCGGTAAGGGTGATAGTCACCGCTCAATTTGCATGATTCCAAATTGCTCGTACCTCTGCTCCTTCTCGTATCCTCGCAGTCTACCGTGCAATCTGTCAATGTGCACCACTGTATCCGAATCGATCTTGGCGACGAAGTTCGACTTTACGTGCTTTTGCAGCCATAGGAAGCCTGCTTCGATCTGTAAGATATTTATTTTTACAAAACAGTCAAGATGCAGTGATAATTTCATTAGAAATTGAAAAGGATTAATGTGCACACAACCGGGAGTCGAACCCTGGCCCGGGCATCTACCACAATTGTTCTTAGCTCGCCTTGTAAACCAAGTTCCGATAGGTTTCCTCAATGTCGATTTGCAGTAAATCTCCATAAGTGGCTGCCTCTTGAGCCAAGTTAGTGGATCGTCCAACAAGAAAGATCACCAGCGATTTGCCTGTCTGATATTTATTTTTGTAATATTTAAATTGTTTTTATTTATAATTCCTCACTTTTTGCTTGTTAGACTCCTCATCCGCCGCCCACAGCTTCCTGATCTCCATCCGTTCCTTTTGCTCATACTGAGCACTGATCACAATAAGAACAATGTCGAATTTGGATGTAGTATTGAATTTGGGCGATTGAAGAATAAGACTGAAAAGGATTCGTCATTTGCATATTGAACGAGTGAAATCTCGTAACGTCTACGTTTACGAGATAGTAAAGTAAGCTGAAAAAAATAATATGATAAGTGTAGATCAACGCGATCAAAGCGCTGTGGATCAAAGCTCTGTGATAAAGTATGGTAATAATCGTTTCTAGAACACGTACCTGTCAATCGGTACCGTATTAATCTTCCGATGCAGCTGTTGATCGGCATTTCCGTATCTGTCCCAGTGATAGTCACGTCTATGAAAACCAATCACTCTCGGGGAGACTTCACTAATGGTTGAGAAGATGATGAGAAAGATGAGCGCGCACTTCATTCCTGTGATATTCACGATATCCGCTTATAAAATTGGTATTGGTAGACGATATTAATGCACGGTAATGCAGAAAATATCATCTTTATGAACCGAATTGGTGGCATCCGACAAATTTTCGTTATTTTCAGCTGGAACCTTCCGACTTCAAACGGCCAGAGAGGGGTAACCATGACGAGATCGGATCGTAATCTCAGAAAGTGAGACAAACCGTCCCCACTGACTGAAACCGATTCTTTGGAAGAAATGAGATCAGAAAGTATTGGAAGGTACAACTATCTTGTCATCGTGAAATTATTTATCGTTCCACGCGTAGCTGACATTTGACGCACGTTAGGAAGCGGTCGCAGGAAGCTATTGATATTGATATCATTCCCTCTTCCTCTCTCGATCTCGTGGAAACGCACGATACGCCCCCATCTGTTTCTAAATTATCTGCCGACATGACCATATTATCAGGACACTCGTTCTGTATCGTGATCAAGACTACCATTTTTGAAGACTTTTTTTCTTTTGCGCATAAATTTGGCAGTGAGAGAAGAAGAATTGCATAAAATATACATCATGTAAGGTAATCAGAGTATTCCCTCCCTATCATTCTCATTCCCCATCGAGAAATTCGGAGATGCTTTTGCTTTGGGCCAAAAAAACATAGAAGTTCCGACCGTTGAACGTTTTAAATTCTCAAATGTCATGATTCACGTAATTGTCTTCTAATTGAGATCCAATTGAGAAAGCTTGTGACCCGATGAATCTGCACATCTAATTGCGTGAACCATACGCCCCATCTAATTGCGCCAGTGGCATATATAGCACTCTTTTCCACCCTTCCTAATAGTTTCATTTCCATTTTTTTCCTTTACTTTTCCGATTCCTTCTCATCTGAAATACAAATTATCCGACAGTAATCAGAGTTTTTGATCTTCATTAGATTAGAGATGAATTTACTGCATTTGAATACCGGATTCGTTGGAGTCAAAACAACAAACAACAATGCGTTTACATCTTTCGCCTAACACATTCTAGAATTGTGCCAAAAAAATTTCGTGTCTGAATTGTTCATTTTTCAGGGATGTGGCACGCGTTTATTCTTTATGTCATTCTCGCAACGTTCTATGAAATTCGGTCAGATGCGATTGAAGTAAAGGGTGAAGGTGTACGGGCAAAATACACCGATGCCAACCAAACGCTTCATCGACTGATAAATAACGGACCGATCGACAAGTGATATTCATGCATTTTTTTACAATTCATTAGATATGTTTGCAGTTTCATCCTAATCTCCCCTCGCTATAGCAAAAACATCAACTACTTCATGATTTTATTCGTGATCAGCGCTCAGAATGATACTGCTGAAAGATTGGAAATCAGAAATCAATGGGCTTCTGAAAATTCATCAAATCTCGTTAAGGTGAGAAAATCTAGATGAAATTATTACAATTCTACAACTATTTTCGTAATTATACTAGTCCGAGCGACAATCACACCAATTCATATATTTTTGCTGTGGTCACAGTTATTGAAAAAATGGCATTACAGGAAAGAAAAGTTCTCGTAATATTCCTTGTCGGTCGGTCACCAAACTTAGGCAATGAAGCAGCAATGTATGCCGATATTCTCCAAGTTGATATCGAAGAGACCTATCGAAATCTTGTTTACAAGGTTCAGATTATTCGTTTTCAAAACAGATTCGTTCCCTCACTCAGATCGAAGCAGGATTTTTATGGTTGAAGAAGAATGTGAAATCGGACTTCGTAGCGAAGATTGATTCGGATGCTGTGGTTCACATTGATCGATTGCACAGGGAAATGGGAGAGCATCAACACCGGTATGTGATCTTTGAATCACTAAAAAACCTTTTTTTAGATCAAATAACTTTCTTGTTTGCTCCATTTCTTGGGCTGAACCCAACAGGGACGAATACTCACAACGGTCAATATTCGCTTAATTTAATCCTCAATAATCAATATCCGTTTAATTTTATCCTCGATAATTAAAGTAATGCAAAATATAATCAGGTACACCTCATCCTCTGACTTCCCTGGCAGCAAATATCCTCGTTTCTGTGAGGGCTCAGGCTATGTTATGTCCCGAATGGCTTTCGAAAACATTGTATTTGGCATGGCCAAATGTCATGTGAGTAGAGATTAATATATGAAACCAAATTAACACAACTTAAAACTCGAATATATTCTGCAAATAAAATACAGGTTATCGAAGTGGAAGATGTCTTCTTCACTGGAATTGTCGGCGAGAATGTCGTACAACACGTCTTCGTTGGAAACATCGCCACAGAATATGTGAGCATTTTTGAAATGATCCGATCGTAATTTTACCGAAATTATTATAAGTGCTCGTAGCCTTTGCGTTTTTTTCGTTTTATTTATAAAACTAATTTGCTGTGGATCAATCAAAACTCATACCTAGTCTATAAAAGAAAAATGACACTGCCTTGGATGATGACATGCCGTTCGATTTATCGCATTTCAGACGGAGTACTCAGACTGTCCCGAGGGTTCTCCCGTTCTGTCTATTCTTTCCACCGATGGCCAATTTAATGTTTCAAATAAAGCAAAGGACCTTACTGCAGCATGGAAGACGTTGAAAGAGCCGATTTGCACCAAAGCAGGTTGTAGTTATGGGCCTATTTATTTTGGAATAATGCTTCACGATTTTAAGGCACCATCGTTTTCACTTCGATTACGCTGTTGTTGCACGCTCTCGTTATGAATTTTCTGTATTGATAACGCTTCTTACAGACAGGATTATATTCTCAACCCGAAATAATATCAAACAAAAAAATGCGAATTTAGTAATATATATTATGATTATAATGCATTTCACCTTGCTTCCTTCAGAAAAGATACCACTTTCCGATTTTATAAAGCTCTTAATATATATTGTTTTTCATCATGCTGACACTCCTTCCTTTACAAAAAACCATCACAATCAGCGATGGAGATGGATCATTCTACGTTCGGAAACGATTCTTAACCGATCACGCTCAAGACGTTAAATGATTAGCTGGCTACCATCTGTGTTCTGATAAACAATGATAAACAATGAACAAATCTATTCAAGACCAGGTACTCTGATTGCGACGCAAATGGTCCCATTCTATCTATTCTATGCACCCATGGGTCTTGGACCCACAATCAATTCGCTAATTTGCATTACAAGAAGGGCCATACCGCAGCATCGAAGGAATTACAGGAATTAAACGGATGCTGAATGACGATCAGATGCAATTTTTTCTCTTATGTTGTTGTCGGTTGCTCTCATGATAAAAATTATATGATAATTTAAGATTGCGCTCGGAAGATCCTCGTAGAAGTAATCTGATCGGGGGGCTTTTTGAAGAGGTCTTACAAATGTTGTTGTACTAGATACCGTTTTACAATCGAATTATGCCGGTGGTCACCATCAATAAATTCAAGAAACTGTGATGGCAAAGCCAAATCTTTTCCTATTCAAAGAAAATGAATCAGTACATTCGCTTCCTCCAACCCCAGAACGATGATTCACATAGCAATCTTTCTTCTCCTTTGCACTGAGCTCACCTTTTCTTTTCTATGGATTGTTCTCATTTTTGCCGTTCTCTTCTAGCTTAGGATACAAATGAGCTCGCTTACGTAACAGTGTTCTTCTTCCCCTTTAATTTGGAGATGTAGTGGCACGAATGTCTGGCTTTCTGAGTACTCGAAGTCACCAAGGCAACGTCCAAAACTAGAGGGCGTTCTAAAAGGCGAGAGTGCAGACTAGAGCTTGAAATATGAACCCCATTCACGTCATTTCGCACACACACTCGTTCGTTTGTGAGAATGAGAAAGTTTGCGAAATGGGAAGACTAGTAGTGCTTCCGTTAAACTTTCAATTTCACCCGCCGGTTCATGTCTTTCCTCGTAAAGTTTATATAATTGTGTTCCCCGAGAACCGGAGATGGATTCTAATAAAATCCTCATCTGAAGGCACAAGGTCATTCGCTACTTTTTGTGCGCGCCCCTTGCTCTTTTAGTGTCCGAATTAGAGCTCGCCGCCGTCTCTTCATTCTGCACACTAGGGTTGATCATTCGGCTCTCGGAATGGCCGACAAAATAATTCAATTATCTCCACCATTACAGAACGAGGGTCGAACAAAGGATTTCTCATTGTTCGCATCGACTCTCGTTCCGGAATGGCCTTTGTTCGTTTTTAATCCGTTCCGGAATGAAACGATAATTGAATTAAAAGTTCGGATTTTCCGTTTTCCGTTCCGTTTCGTCAACTCTATTGCACACTCTCTCACCGGTCAGAGAGGGAGAGAGTGTGTGAAATGAAGAGACGGCGGTACCATTTCTCGAGCTCTAGTCCGAGTGCTCATTCTCAGGAATGAGGTTCGTTCTGGCTCTTTCTCTCATTCATGCAACGCTCTATGATTTTGCAATTGGAGCAACGGAAGAAATAGTTAGGACAAAGTACACCAATGCTAACCAAACTCTCCATAGACTGATTAACACCGGACCCATAAACAAGTAATGTTTAGTTTTAATTTTTTACATGTCATTATGGAGTTTTTGCAGGTTCATCCTTCACTCACCTCATTACAATCATCACACCAATTACGGTATTGTTCTACTAGTGATTAGTGCTGCGAGTGAAGTAGAACTGAGGAGAGAGATCAGGCAGCAATGGGCTTCTGCGTATGCTTCAAGGAACCTGCTAGTACGATTAATTGACTTACATTCCGTTGGAAATCATTGAAATTGGCAAATTTTGTAGACAGGAAAAGCTCTTGTAATATTTCTTGTCGGTCGATCGCCTAATTTGGATAGTGAAGCAGAAACCTATGGAGATCTTCTCCAAATTGATATCGAAGAAACGTATCGGAATCTTGTTTACAAGGTACAAATTATTCATATCGAAATGCAATCATCATCTTTACTAGGTCGAAGCCGGCATTCTGTGGCTTTCGAAGCACGTCAATTCGAAGTTTGTGGCCAAGATTGACTCGGATACGGTGGTTCACATCGATCGATTATTGATGGAACTGAAAATATATGAACGGAAGCGGAAGTATGCGACCAAGGAAATTGATATTTTTTCAAGAAATATTTTTTTCAGATCTAATAACTTTATTATTTGTTCGATTTATGAGGATGGTGAGCCACACAGGGATGACTACGAGAAATGGTCCGTTTTATTGTGTTTTCTTTGATGATAAGTTGTACAAACTCACTGAACGAGCATCGAAAATGAGGTGGTAGTTTTCCGGAAAGTTCTCGGAAAAAGAACATGATATGAATACCCAAAATGTTGATTTTTTTGCACAATCTCAGTCCCTGGGCTTTTTTCCCCTAAAAACACCGCATAATTCAGGTACACCTCATACTCGGACTACCCAGGAGAGCGCTATCCACGGTTCTGCGCAGGTCCAGGCTATGTAATGTCCCGAGTGGCTTTCGAGAAGATTGTAGGAGAAATGGGCAAACATCATGTGAGTGTTCGTAGTGAATACATGTCTAATAGAGCTCAAAATTGGGCCGTCGTCTCTTCATTCCTCATACTATCTCACTGGTTAGAGTCACGAGAGATCACGCAGAATGAAGAGACGATTGCCCGTATTTCGAACTCTAATGTCTAAGAATACCATGTTCAAACAAAAATAAATAAATGCGATACAGGTTATCGAAGTTGAGGACGTATTCTTTACTGGAATTGTGGCCGAGAATATGATCGACTACATCCATGACGGTGGTGTCGTCGCCTCCCAATATGTAACCATTTTAAAAATTTTCCGACCGCAATACTGCACAAAATGCAATAAGTGTGCGGGAGAAGTGCACGCAAAAATTTTTTCAGACAAAATACTCACAGTGCGACACTCATGGTTTTCCCGTTCAATCCATTCTCTGCACACACGATCAATTTGATGATTCCCGACACATGAAGGATATCACTGCAGCATGGAAGCAACTGCAAGAGCCGATTTGCAATTCGGGTGACAGAAACAAACCCATTTTCAAAAAAACCGAATGCTCCGGGATTTTCAGGCACAATTGTTTTCTCTTCGTTTACGCTGTTATTTATTGGAGTCATGATGAGCTTTCTTCATTGGTTATAAAAATACGGATATTTTATGCGGAAATCTCCTGCGGATATAGGATTTTTAATAAATGCATATTTCAATGAGCGCATTTATGGTGTCGTTTTCGTTATATTACGCAAGACTATGTTTTATGCAAACTACGCTGGTAAAAGTATGGGATAATAAACAAGAGAGCCGACCGCTTTCAATTAAACTTTCTCGATTGTATAGTATGAAAATAAAAGAATAAAATCAATAAATCAATTGAATACCCTCTGGCACACATTTCCCCCATCTGACCAACATCGGAATCTACCAGTTAGAATAGACCTCTCGATCAACGGATAACAGTCGGATTCCACCGGCCTGAAACTTCATAAGGCGAGCAAAGTTCACAGTACCATCAGTTATTATTCGTAATTTGTGCCGTTTCTATTTCAAGTTGATTTTTATCACTCTGATTTCGAATTGCATCTCTAATTTTATTTTCAGGAATGCGATTGCTCCTCGCTCTTGTCATAATCTTCGCCGCAATCAACCAAGTTTCTGCAAGAAAGATTGGCATAAATTGGAAACGAGCCGGAGAGGGACTGAAGACAAAGTATACCGACGCCAATCAAACACTTCATCAACTGATTAACACCGGTCCGATTGACAAGTGAGACTAAATGTTTTGCATTTATTTTTTTGCATTGGAGCATCATTAGCTTTTGATTTTTTTGGGATTTTTTTAGATTTTCTGTATTTAATTGGTGTATGATCAGGTTCATTCTCCGGTCTCCTCGCTACAGCAATACCACTAAATACGGCATTGTTCTGCTAGTGATCAGTGCTGCTAGTGAAGTAAATCTGCGAAGAGAGATCAGACAGCAATGGGCTGCTCGTCATGCCTCAATCAACCTCATGGTGAGAACATATTGAATTAATATTCAGTGATCACAGCAAAAACCTCGGCACTTCTCTGTTTTTTGGCCCAGCTAATTCTCGCAGTATCCTCTCCCTACCATTCTCATTCCCCACCCCTTACACATTCGGAGCGGTTGTTGCATGGGCCAAAAAAACAGAGAAGTTCCAAAACCTCAACCTTTCAGACCAGAAAAGCGCTAGTGGTTTTCTTGGTCGGGCGTGATTTTCATTCGTCAGCTCAATTGGAAAGTGAAACAAAAGCTCATGGAGATCATTTGCAAGTGGACATTGAAGAAACGTATCGGAACCTGGTTTACAAGGTGAATATCTTTTTTTTCATCGGGTTGTGGTGTAAAAAAATTCAAAAAAGATATTCTTACAGATCGAAATCGGATTCCTGTGGCTTTCGAAACACATCGACTCCGAGTTCGTAGCCAAGATTGACTCGGACACGGTGGTTCACATTGATCGACTGTACTCAACACTGAAAAGATACGAAACAAAGCAAAAGTAAGTATTTCAATGTAGTTATTCACTGGTTTAAAAAATAATGCTTTTTAGATCGAACAACTTTCTGGTATGCTCAAGTGTCTGGAATGCTGGACCGATCAGAGACACGCAATCTCCATGGTCAGTAATTTACATATTCTGGATGGCTTACCAGTGGGCGGAGCTAAACGCAATTGACGCGTGATTGTTATACGTGCGCGTATTTTCAGGTACACATCTCATTCGGATTATCCCTCTCGCGTTTTCCCTAGATTCTGCAATGGGCCGGGCTATGTGATGAGCCAATCGGCATTCGATAAGATTGTGGTTAATATGAATGCACACAAGGTTTGTGAATTATCTTACCCGTGCAAAATTCAAAGAACTTCAAGTTAAATAATTTTAATTGGCGATACCGACATAATTGCATTAAAACATTTTTTTAACTACTCCAAAATAAAATTCAGATTCTCGAAGTGGAGGACGTCTTCTTCACTGGAGTCGTTGCAACAGATGTCGTTGCTGACGTAATCGATGAGGGTGTCGTCGCTACGGAATATGTAAGTAAAGATTTGAAATAATATGGTCTATTGTACGTCAGTAAATCGCTAGATCGGAAAATCGCCGTGGTTACCTTTACTGCTATCTATAAAAATAATTGTAAATATTTCGTAGATTTCATTCATTTACGGTTATTTCAATTAAAATATGCTCAATTTAGCAACAAATTATTTATTACGTCTTTCCAGAGATCCTACTCGGAATGTGGCGCTCACGGACCCCTTCTCTCTATCCTCTGCACCCATCATCAATTCCGGGAATCAAAATACTTGAAAGACATCACAGCGGCCTGGAAGCAGCTGAAATCGCCGAAATGCCTCACCTATGGCTACTCGGATAGGTTCAGGAACCATATTGTAAATGCAGTGCCTAAAGGCAATCATTTCCGTAATAGTACTGCCCATGTTGTTTTGTAGTAATCGTTGTTCGTCAGGGCTGTATCTTTTCCTGCATAATAAAGTGATGTCATCCAAGTATTTTTTTTAATAATGATAATTTGTAGCAACCGGCGCCTCTAGAACGATCGTATTGCATAGCAGATTACCACAGGCAAGCACGATCAAAATTCACTTCCACGATATGTAATTGAATTTAGAGCGTTCCTTCTCGTCATTTGCAAAAACAAACTCGTTTCTACTAGCCGCCGAGACTACGCACGATGAAGAGAGGCTAGATCATTGGCCGTTAGCACAGCCCGTGCCACCCCACATCACCGAAAGTCACTCTACACTAGAAATGGTTCCGCAAAAATAAATCTTCTCTCCATGCAATTCCTCGGCGGTCAGAAAGACGATAGATCATGCAAAATGAGCAAACCACTTTCCCTCTCTATTCAACGATTACGAACGGAGCCCAATCAAAGATTGCTTAGCCGTACGAGGTTTCCGATAGCCGAACGTGGAGTGTTCGTCGATCTACAAAACTTACAATGGGTTACAATCGTTTAACTAACTATCCTGAGGAAGCAAAGATGGAATAACGACATCTAACGAACATTGTAAATATTCTCTATAAAAAAAAAGTCGTTTAACCAATGACAATCGAATGGCTCTCATTCTGAAGTCTCGACTAGTCATTCAGAGGGTGACTAGTCGAATAATTAACCTGTTGATTCTGACTAGTCGGATTGCCGCCACCCAGTTTAAACACTTAGTCATTTAGACATGAAGTGACTACTCGTTTGCCACTCTACGAATGACAGTAATGAAGAATGAGCGTGGGCGTTTGCCCAAATTTTGGTGCCAAAATAGATGAGTCAAACTTTGTTTGGAAACGTCACAAACATGAACGCTTTTCGCAACTGAGCTAACAGGGTGTCGTCGCTACGGAATATGTAAGTAAAGATTTGAAATAATATGGTCTATTGTACGTCAGTAAATCGCTAGATCGGAAAATCGCCGTGGTTACCTTTACTGCTATCTATAAAAATAATTGTAAATATTTCGTAGATTTCATTCATTTACGGTTATTTCAATTAAAATATGCTCAATTTAGCAACAAATTATTTATTACGTCTTTCCAGAGATCCTACTCGGAATGTGGCGCTCACGGACCCCTTCTCTCTATCCTCTGCACCCATCATCAATTCCGGGAATCAAAATACTTGAAAGACATCACAGCGGCCTGGAAGCAGCTGAAATCGCCGAAATGCCTCACCTATGGCTACTCGGATAGGTTCAGGAACCATATTGTAAATGCAGTGCCTAAAGGCAATCATTTCCGTAATAGTACTGCCCATGTTGTTTTGTAGTAATCGTTGTTCGTCAGGGCTGTATCTTTTCCTGCATAATAAAGTGATGTCATCCAAGTATTTTTTTTAATAATGATAATTTGTAGCAACCGGCGCCTCTAGAACGATCGTATTGCATAGCAGATTACCACAGGCAAGCACGATCAAAATTCACTTCCACGATATGTAATTGAATTTAGAGCGTTCCTTCTCGTCATTTGCAAAAACAAACTCGTTTCTACTAGCCGCCGAGACTACGCACGATGAAGAGAGGCTAGATCATTGGCCGTTAGCACAGCCCGTGCCACCCCACATCACCGAAAGTCACTCTACACTAGAAATGGTTCCGCAAAAATAAATCTTCTCTCCATGCAATTCCTCGGCGGTCAGAAAGACGATAGATCATGCAAAATGAGCAAACCACTTTCCCTCTCTATTCAACGATTACGAACGGAGCCCAATCAAAGATTGCTTAGCCGTACGAGGTTTCCGATAGCCGAACGTGGAGTGTTCGTCGATCTACAAAACTTACAATGGGTTACAATCGTTTAACTAACTATCCTGAGGAAGCAAAGATGGAATAACGACATCTAACGAACATTGTAAATATTCTCTATAAAAAAAAAGTCGTTTAACCAATGACAATCGAATGGCTCTCATTCTGAAGTCTCGACTAGTCATTCAGAGGGTGACTAGTCGAATAATTAACCTGTTGATTCTGACTAGTCGGATTGCCGCCACCCAGTTTAAACACTTAGTCATTTAGACATGAAGTGACTACTCGTTTGCCACTCTACGAATGACAGTAATGAAGAATGAGCGTGGGCGTTTGCCCAAATTTTGGTGCCAAAATAGATGAGTCAAACTTTGTTTGGAAACGTCACAAACATGAACGCTTTTCGCAACTGAGCTAACAGTATCCTGTTGCCCACGTTACTGAGCGGCCACAGTCCACACTTTTAGCGCCTATAAAAAGTGGTTCTCAAAACGGAATGCTCACTTCTCAAGCTCCTTTCTCTGGAGTCACCCAACGATGCGGTTTTTCCTGTTGATTTTTTGCGCTGTCGCCACTGTGCATTGCGCAACGTGAGTTGGATTTAATTAGTAAGTAATTGTAAATAAATATGTAAATATAGATCGCCAACCCCTGCCGAGCTGCTGGAAGCTGCAATGAAACAAGCCCTGAGCAACGTCGCACTGATCAATGTCGTTGCTGACGATCTTCTTGGTGAGCAAACTATGAATACAAATATCTATTATTTTCTAGTAAAAGAGGACAAACATCAGCAGAAACTACTATGCGATAATGAGATTATTTGTCAGGCGAGGACACCCGCAATCCGAACACGCAAAAGGCCAATGGCGCTTCGATCGCGGCTGGCATGGTCGGAGATATTTTGCAGGTTAGAACCTCAATTTTCGAGTTTAAAAATAACAATCGTCTCCATTTCAGGAAACAACTCGCATCCTCATTGCCAACAATGGCGCCGCGTTTCTGCCCAAGCTCGCTGGCGTAAGTTGCCTTCGATCTTTGATCTTTGAAAATTGATCTTTGATCTTTTCTTTTTGCAGATCGATCCTATCAAAACGCTTGAATCGTTGATTATGCCCAACAGAACGAAGAGACAGATTGACTATGTGAGTGGACGCATGCATAAGTCACGATTGTAAAGTCTTCCTATCGATAATTGAGTTTTCAAATTGGACCAATGGCTGATCATGATAAATGCAGGGCAGTTCCTCGAATCCGCTGGACTTCTCGTGTATTGATCGGCCGGATGTCTGTGATAAGAGGTGCATAGGTTCACTCTTAATCACCTTAGAATTATCATGAACACGTTATCAGCCATCTATCCTCTGATTAAAATGTTTTCTATCCCAGTTACCCTTACCGGTCGATCTCCGGATGGTGCAATCACGATGATACAGCAAACAGAATGCTCGGGTCGACGATGCATCCGGTCCGCCGGTACATGGGCGCGCCCAAGTACGATGATGGTAGGCTAATTTATTCTCCAGTTCCTATTCCTTAATGTTTTCCAAAACAAGAAGGTTGGATTGGCTTGCAGTGAGACGCAAGTGCCTAGATTCACGAGATATCTTTCTTTTCATGCGCAAAGCCGAAAACATCAAAACTGCTTTTGCAATGTGGGTGGGACGACGTCATTCGATTTTCAAAGTGCTTGAACTGAGTATTTGCCCAGGCTTCAACTCGGTTCGCCGACGCTCGTTCAACGGTGGCATGCTGCCGTCCACTCGCGATATATCGAACAAGATCTTTGCAGAGGTTTGATATTTTTGCAATATTATGAGGCGAATCACGAGAGAATCGACCACCCCGCGGCAGTAAGCAAAAGTTTTCTCAATCCGGCCCAAAAATCAACCAAAAGTACTTTCTATGATGCTCTTTCAAACTGCGCTTCCGAAATCTCGATA
>LS487255.1:29005-39068 GCA_900490705.1 Pristionchus arcanus | reverse complement strand
CATATTTTTGAATACCTCTTACAAAATAGGGGAAGCGTCTGTGCAAAAAACCGATGAGTTTCGTTTGCAGTTCAAGTGTTCTATTTTGATAAACAACCGAAATATTTTTATAACTAATAAATTTAATGTAGAAAAAAATCGTTGAAAAGAGGGTACTTTTGATGGAAATGCGCGGTGTAGTCAGTGTGGATACTGTAGGAGGTTTTTCGAATCTTAAGAAAATGGGCGGAGACTGCGGTCCCTAAACTTGCTGTGTAGATACTCGATCGCTCCTCCTCTAAGTTGCACTCTCCGTTCATCCCACAGTAGGGACATTCACGTAAAAATTCAAACTCCATCTAAAATTCCTATTTTTCTACTGCGGGGCTCTTGGCCACGCAGAATCACGATAACACTTCCAGAATTTCAAAATATTTTAATTTAAGCGAGATCCAGGCACCCATTCTTAGCCCCGCCCCTCGTGGTGTTGTGCCAGCGAGTGTGCGGTTAGCTGTGTCACTTTATTTTTACGTGTCAGATACGATTATTTTCGAATGCTTTTCGTCCTTTTGTTTTTTGTTCTATTAGATGGAGCAATTTTACTTATTCAATAATTGACAAGTATAGACCTATTTTTCTGGTCATAGCGAACGTACATGGAACTTATTCAATTTGGGCATACTGTAGCGGCACCTCAATTCATCAATGCGCAGCTGATTGATAATTACGCTACGCTAAAATACTTTCACAGCGTCCAAATAGCATATGAGATGTATGAAATGTAGACGAAAAAGGTCGTAGTTAGCAAACAAAAAGAAAGGAGCCTTGATTTCACTGAATGTTTGAAGCTGTTTTTGACAAGGTTTGCGTCTGTAGATTTGTCTATTTTTTTGTTGAGTCGTAATTTTTAGTTCATAAAACAACTTAAGTATAGAAAAGAAAAGGTACATATCGAAATTCGCACGCTAGACAATAAAAATAAAATCGTTAAAAAATCGAGGCCAAAATTGAACGTGTTTGCGTCTGTGGATTTTTCTATATTTTTTATATGGTATTCGCAACTATATTAACTTATCATTCCACTGAAAAACGGGGAGGTACATCTCTTAAATTTCGATTTAATTGGGATAAACAAAATTACAACTGATATTTGAATTGCCCCATTTCGACGTTTACCACTAGTGGCACATACCTCTCCCCGGCTCTCATTTTTTATTTCCCGGTTTGGATGTCCCTAATCCCACAGCTTACGTTTTGCAATTTTTCTCCTGTCAGCATCGTTCTACCCACTAGAACGATCTAAAGAAAAGAATCCATGTGACAACAGTGATGACATTTTTGGAAAATTCTCCTTTGAAATAGTAAGTCTTCATCATTCTTTTTGAATTCAAAGTTGTCTAAAAAGTGGCAAAATCGATTGTTGAAAACAATTGTTGGTCGATCGTCATCATACTTTCAGGATCCATTTGGGGGCACCGCAAGGATTATTGTTTCATCTTTCATAGAATGGGTATCTAGCATGTCTGAAAGCTTAGTTATTCATTTTTGCAGCCGTAAACTTGCGACCGGGCTACAACCGCTGAGAAAAATAGCTGCCACTTTTTTTTCTGAGTAGATCTAGTATGTTCTTCAACCCCAGAAAATATGACGTGTAAGAAAAATCTAAACGATTTAATATACATTTACAAAAAATGTGGACTTCGCCATCACTACGCAATAGACATTTTTTCATGATATTTAAAATCATGGCCGTGTTCCACGATGGATTTACTATCTCTATCAAAAAAAACAACAACAGATTCCTTGTCTGGTTAAAAAGTCACACCAAAGGAAAAAGTGGGTCAATACTTTGCGGAGCTCCCAAGTGAATGGAATAGCAGTTTCGAAATGGTCTAACAATATGCTGCGCAAGATCAGTTTCTTTTTACTTTTCCTAGAATGTTGTTTCATCAATTCTCTGTATAATAAATTAAAGCTGTTGAAAAATTTGAACTCATTAATACATTCAATCAACGAAACAACAACAATCAACAAAATGAAAACAGTGAATGAAAAAAAAAGATAACAATTGGAAAAATCTATCGCTTCATTTTCTTTTTCTTTCTCAGTCCTTCCTTATCAGTATTCTTCTCGGGAATGGGCATATCCTGTAATAGAAAGAAAATTTATATTATTAAAAATAAAAATATAAATGATTATAAAAAGATTGTCTTACTTGAATGGCTCTCTTGTTTCTAACCGAGATGGCTCCTTTGGGGGCACTCATTCCTTCCTTAAGAGCATCCTTCCAATCCTCATCATCTCCTGCAATTTAATTTAATTAATCCCTCTTTCTTATCTCCATTCTTGCGCTCGAAGGACTGAAGGCTCTCACCTGAAGGCTCACATCAAAATTTCCTCGTCTTATTCGCTGTCCCTTTTTCCAATAGCGCGCGATAAGCAATTGGAATTCCCTGATTTGTAACCGCCCTCCTATTATTCCACAATCGTATCGATATCAAGAAAAAAACGCGATTGTCAGTTAACAACAGATAGCTGATATGTCATCCCATGTCTCACGGAGTATCACTTCCCTACATAACCATATCTCCTACTGTAAAAACTCTAAAGTAAGGAAGGGAAACTCATCACTGAGAGCATCATAAATGGTAATAATAAATCAGTTTGCCCCCCCCCCTCCACACTCACCCTTAATAATATATTGCCCTAGATTCGTTCCTAATTCCTCAATCATCTTCTTTTTGTCTCGTTCTTGTCTATCTTCAATTTCCTTTGCAGCTTCTTCCAATTCATCCTGCAATCAGAACAGTCTCTCATTTCCCTTTGTCATTCAGTCTTTTGTCAACTGACAGCCAATGACTTGGAGAGTGCTTTCATCTCTGTCACTTCATCCTTCTTCGTTCCTCTCTCTTCCATTTCATTCACAATTCTCTCTCTCACTGCATCCTTGCACACTTCATCCAGATGGACAGATAACTTCCTCATTGTCTTCTTGTATAGTGCTAGTACCTACAAAGGAACGAGTGATGAAAGGGGGGGGGGGGAGGGGGTCTACCTGAGCCTCAGGCATTCCATCCAATTCCTCGCACATAATCTGCATAGTCTTATGCTGTAATCCGAATGCAAGTAGGACAGCAGTCTGAGTGGCAGCTCTGCAATCAACAACTATATATTCATCCATTCCCTCTTTCCCTTTCAATCCTTACAATTGAAGAGTCGGACTCAAGTTGTGATTGAGGAATAATTTGGCGAGAGTGGGAACAATATCAGCAATAAGTCGATGATCGATTAGATTATGAGTAAATGAAGAGAGACGACCGAGATCATTATCACTTAGTACTACTCCAATCTCACTACGAGTAAACACTGAAATTATTATATATTATATCCCACACAACTCATTTTTCCCAGAATAACAAGTAGTCGTCAAATAGTCTAAAAAGCGGCGCTTCTATGATAACATAACAAATAGTTCAATGAACGACAAACTAGAACATAAATATGACCATCCTGGGATAATAAGCGGTTTCAATATCAACGTCGGGATCCGGAGGGGAAGATTGTAGCTCAAAATCATCCCCAAGTGTTCCTTATTGGCTTCTTGGCGCAATCGTTTCCAAATCAAGTCAGATTAAAGAGTCCCCTTTTCTGAGAATAACTAAAAACATTGCATATTTTACAACTAAAAAAATCCCCTCCCTTATTCCGTAGTGCAAAGCGTGGAAAGGGAAGAGAGGGAATTATCATTTTAATTTAAAAATCTAGTACCTCTTCTGGTAATCGATCCTTCTATTTCTTTGTTTCTCAATTGAAGGATGGAGAGGGCAAGAGTAGACGGAAAATGAGAGAAGGAAAAAGGAAGGAGATTGATGAATCGCGTACGGAATTGAGAAGAAAAAGAGGACAGCCACTCCTGAATGAATACTCAGCACATATGAATATGAGAAGGAGGTATGACATGATACAACTCTCCATCCTTTATACTCACAGCCTCTTCCAAATCATACTCTACAATCTCATACTTTGTTTATGAGTGGCAGAAAAGCCTCCCAGGTTAGACAGATAATTGGATTCAAATTTTTAGTTTGCACTTACAATTCCATTGGATGAGAGGTTCTTCAATGAAATGAGAGTGTGTTCTCCAGTGAGTGGCGATGCTTCCTGTCTCAAATAAACACCCACGAAACTACATTTCTTCCAGAATTTGAGCAATTCCCCCGTCAGACCGAATGAGACTCCTGAAAAAAATGAGAGAAGTCAAAGGAAGAAGATAGAGAGAGAGAGAGAGTACCTAGATAGTCGAGATTCTCAGCTCTTCTCTCAGTTAATCTCTCAAGAAGAGGAGGTAGATTAGTACGAGGTGCGATCTGTTCCTCCAGCAATTGAAGAGTCTCCACATCCTAATTACACATTTCCATTCAATATTTCCTTCCCCATGCCCTTTATCAACTCACTTTTACACAATTCGTCCTCCTCTTCATTTGTCCATCCTCCTTAATACACGGGAATTTTCCTTGATAATAATGCTCGAGTAATTCCATGGCCCGTCCACCGTATCCCATTCCTATAAAACACATTCTAATATATTCTATTATTATTATCATTTATTGTAACCTTGATAATCTGGATGAACGGCGATTCGAACGATTCGACCTCCACTCAGGGATGAAAAATGCTTATCCTAGAGAGGGTGAGAGAGATAGAGATACAATATGACTGAGAGAGAAAGAGATACCATGAATTGATTAGAGATAGTCCAAGGAAGAAGATCTCCTGCTGCTCTTCTCCCACTCTCAAGAGATTCTTTCACTGAATCGAAGGGAAGAGCTCCCTCCAGACACACTTGAATTACCACTAGCACCTTAAGGAAGAAAGGAAGAGAGAGAGAGGGGGGGGGGAGATATACCTGGGGAATACTTTCCTCTTTCTCATTCACAGGTGCCATCAACACAAATAGATGATGGGCTGGAGCATCACTGAGCATCTGATGAATAGAGGAAGTGAGAGAGGGGAGAGAGGGGGCGCTTGACGACGTGAGAAAGAGAACGGCAATCGTCGAACAATGAAAAGGCGATTGACCCAATCGACTGATGATTTGAGAGGGGAGAGAGGGGAGAGAGGGGAGAGAGGGGAGAGAGGGGAGAGAGGGGAGAGAGGGGAGAGAAGGAGGGTGAGGGAGAGAGGGGAGAGAGGGGAGAGGGGAGAGAGGAGAGAGAGGGGAGAGCACCTGTAGGTCATTCGGCTGATTCTTATAATGAGCAGACACGTAGATAGATATGATCTGTTGTAGAAAAGATTCGGATGCTCGATGGAAGGAGAAAAGTGAATCACGATTGACATAATATCTGAAAAACGAGAGAGAGAGAGATAAGAGAAACATCATCTAATTCTGCTTACAATTGGCAATCGGAAGGGGAGGGAGTCCCTGAGATACGGTACTTAGCCAGAGAAGAAGTCGTGTCCAGACACAGCAACTTATTCAGCCAACTTTCAATCTAAATACTTTTTTATATTCACGGAAACGAAACACAAATTTAATTTTAGATTTGTCTATAGCTTGGTAAAAGCAGAGAAGGGGACACGATTCGACATGTGGGGAGGGGAACTCTTTGTTCCATTGTAACACAAACTACCACAACACGGGAGTGGAAAAGCGGGAACGAAGTTGTAATAATTCAATTATATGAGCCTGGTTGCTTAAGAATCAACAACACTTTGGTACAGCGATTTTTTGAAAATTTGAGAATAGAGGTTCTCGAGGGTGCTGATGATCATGGTCTACTTCATTTTGCTCCAACTCGACCGGTGCAGCCGTGCTACATCCTTGCTGCACGGTACCGTTTTTTCATATCTCAGTTTTCCGTCGATGAAACGCTATAAAAATTTAACAGGGTATGTATTCGGCCATTCTGATTCCAACCATGCCACTCATGGTTTTTGAAATTCATTAATTCGCTAGATATAATTTTTTGTTCGAACTACAGTGCTAAGTGGAAGCCGAATTTAAATCCAAAAGATGCGCCTTGTGGTTAGGATCATTTTTCATATGCAGAGTGTGTGGTTTAGAGAATCCGTATTTTTGCTATCTTTAATTTTGTCTTAAATTCTTCACTCTCACTTCTCATTCATCGTCTCTCGTCCATTGTTCATACTTCATTCGTCCCTCAATGTGCGAAGAGCGCGGTGCGAAACGCAAAGAATGAGGAGATGAATGAAGAAATTCTTGGAAAAAAATTAAAGATAGCAAAAATACGGATTCTCTAAACCCTACACTCTGCGTATGAAAAATGATCGCAAACTGAGATATGGAAATATGGTACCGTGCAGCACGGTTGCAGCACGGCTGCACCGGTCGAGTTGGAGCAAAATGAAGTAGACCATGATCATCAGCACCCTCGAGAACATCTATTCTCAAGTTTTCGAAAAATCGCTGTACCAAGTATACCACACGATTGATTTATTCTTACGCAACCACGCTCATATCTTTTCAATCACGCATTAAAGTTTCACAACATATGTAACTAGAGCCCAAATATAGGGGCTATTAATAGAACTAAGTAAGATTTTATCAAATTATCGCGAAAGCGTTTTAGCAAAAATGGAAAAAAATAAATAAAAATAAATGGAAATAATATTCGGACTTACTGGATCTCCTGTCTTGTATCGAATACTTTCTTCCAGTACCATCTCATGCAACGATCCACCTCAATATCATATTCATTTTCTCATTGAAGGCAATTCATTCATACTCTTCGACATAACTGCTCCGACTCCTTTATTAATCCTGCTTGATTCCTTTCTCAGTGAGTCGAGTAATTTGAGTGATAGTGATCTACCAGTTCCTTCATATCCATTTATTGTGGAAGCAAGAAATACCAGATACGGGCCTGCAATTCTTTTTACAAATATCACAATTCTCACATAATATGTAAGAATCGAACTGAATCAGGCAATTGTTTTCATACGTGGGCAGGCATCCACTAAAAAATTTTTTGCGGGGTGATGCCCGCCCGAAATCGGCCCGATTCGCACTGATGCCCAAAAAAAAATTGGATCCCAGGATGAAAAAAATTTTTCGCAGCATGATGCCCCAATTTTTGAAAAAATGCAGGGTGATGCCGGTGGATCGCGCCCACGTATGATTGTTTTTTTAAACAAATTTATTTATAATGGTTTTGGACACTACTAGATTCCACTAGAATATATTAACCGACTTAGGGACCACCATCGATTATGCAAATCATTGATTCATGACTCGGGATTGATCTCAAATTACTAAACAACCGTATAGAATCATTTTTTGTTCAGACAATACCTACCTAAATATTTTGGGATTCGAGAAAATTGAGAATTTTTGAAAAGTTGGTTTTCAAAAACGAGAGACAATCATCTTTGAAGGTCTGTAAAACCAGAACAAAGAGTAGCCCGCGACTTCTGACATTTCCTAGTAATAGACTAGGGTCCTGCGCATGATGTGTAAAAAATGGGCCAAATCAATGGTCTCCTTCCAATTTTTTTCTTAGGTCAAAGATCATATTCATCACAATTATTTGGGCATATAAAAAGATGGAAGGGGACCATCGATTTGGCTGATTTTTTTACACTTCATGCGTAGGACACTAGTCCATAACTGGAAAGTGACAGAAGTCGCGGGCAACTCGCTTGACGAAATCTCGAACGATTCAAAAGCAGAGATAAAAGTTGAGCGTTTTTCTGATATTTTCGTGAAAAAATGCGAAGGGGACCATCGATTTTTCAAAAATTTTCAGCAAAGTTGCTCGATATGGTGTACTATGGATCGGTGAAATCAGAACCCGCGAGCAATCAGTCCCCTTCGAAATAATTTGGGTCGCGCGGACACTACTTGATGAAAATGGGATGGTGGTCCCTATAACCGAATATATAATATTCAATAGTATGCCAGATCGCCAGTAAATCTTCCTTATTTCATTTACTATTTTTCCCCTGTTTCGATGATGAAACAATTTTTCTTTTTAAATATGTTATAGTGGAGCCGAAGCTGTCCTGTAAAGGTAAAGATATTGGTACCTGTATAGGTTATTTTAATGGTCTTTCCATTTTTGTGTGTTTTAGTTAGTTTGTATTGCATGAAAGCACATGAAATCATCCGAAACACTCCTTTTCACTATCTGATCCTCACCAGAGATGAGTTGCTTAACCAGAGGAAGAGGAATAGCCGCTGCTTCATCCACAACAACCAATTCAGCCTGTCCCAATTTAACTGCATCTGATGGATGAATGTACTGTAATAAAAGAGGGAACGATTGAGAGACAATCTTCCATTTTACTTGGATGATCTGTCGATGTTGTCTATTGACATTAATTCGAACGAGACAATTCTTTAATTGAGGATTAGTGGATCGAACAAGTTCATAATCAGTGTGTTCCTGCAATTGTATACAGTCTCCCCCTTCTCGTCCCGTCCCCTTCCCTCCCTCGCCCCCTCCCTTGCAGTCTCCCCCTTCTCGTCCCGTCCCCTTCCCTCCCTTGCCCCCTCCCGTGCAGTCTCCCCCTTCTCGTCCCGTCCCCTTCCCTCCCTTGCCCCCTCCCGTGCAGTCTCCCCCTTCTCGTCCCGTCCCCTTCCCTCCCTCGCCCCCTCCCGTGGCACTCACCATGTAATCCAGAGAATCCAATCCTTTCAGTACGAATTCGAAAAGAGTTTTCAAATTTTCTGGAGATGGGGAAGTGACGAATATGTTAGTATATCCGAATGCAATTGCCCCAGCAAGAGAAAGACCAAGTGAGGCTGATTTGCCCCTTCCTCGTCCAGATGATATACTGCATCGAGCACTCCCTCCATTCTGTCCCTTCTCACTCACACAATCCAGTAATCTGCAATACATCACAACTAATCTAATTATTATTTTCCTTTTAATAGGATGGACTAATATTGTGTTATCCCATACTATACTTCTAATTCCCTTTGGGTGTGCAGTGCACACTGTGCACCTGGTCACCGTCGTCTGTGCACAACCAAAAAGCGATCCTTATTTCAAAATTTGCTGGCCGCCCAACCTTCATAGATATGAGTCAATACTGTTTTTTTACAAGATTACGGTAAGGTATGTAGGGCAGGAGCACATTAACCACTGGTGGGCTAACTTCCGCTAGACGAACGGTTGCTGCGCCAAAAATTTCTTAGACAACTAGGGGGAGTTCCGAAAATCTGTGAAAAGCTCTTCTCGGGGACCCCGCACTCAGATAATCAAGCGGCGATGGCCTACCAATGATAATAACTAGATTAAAGACTCTACAGTGGGAAGTTCTCACGTCTGTACTCTTCCATTTTATTGTAAACGTATGTTCTTCACCCACCTGAGTAGACATTTTGCCTGACAGAGAGTAGCACAACGATCAATCAATCCACCAATTGGTTTAGTATCTCTCATAGCTTCTTTCAGTTCACTCAATTCCTTTGCAGATGCACTCTCCTACAAAATGGACCAACATCCACAATTCAATGTGTGTTGGTTGGCAATGCATCACTAGAGGAGGAGTCTAGGGCACCGTACCGGCATAATAATATTTTGCATGTTAGAGAGAACTCCGCTGAGCGGTTCCCTCTCCATTCGTCCCAATCCAGGTGATAACACGGATTTCCTGTAAGAGTGTAGCAAAAAGAGCTCTCCTTTCCACTAGAAAAAACTTTGGGTCTCCGATTTCCATGAAAGTTGGTTGGTGGGTACCCTTAGGGGTCAGGAGGAGGTCCATCTACTTGGTTTGGTCAATTAACGATTTTATAGATTTTTTGGCGCCAAAACAGGGATCAATTACCTATGTAAAAACAATTGTTTAAGGCGGGCATGTTTTTCAATCCAATGGCGAAAAGACGGGCACCTTTTGACAAAATCTCAATTTTTTACCATTTTTACCCCTATTTTTCCGAGTCAGCCCCCTCCGGCGGGTACGTTTTATGTCCAAAATTAGAAAGGGCGGGTACGTTAAGTTAAAATTAACGTACAACTTGACCCCTGCGCCAAAACATCAAACGGCCATAACTAGCTTCATTTTTATCGCACAGCGAGCTAAAATATACCATTGATTTGCTCTCGGAATTCTCTAC
>LS487255.1:0-12997 GCA_900490705.1 Pristionchus arcanus | reverse complement strand
TGTACTAGGTATGACCAAAAACCAAAAATGAACCACCCCGATCAAATTACATCTCACTGCAACTATGATTTTCTGGTCGAAGTTTTCATATTTTCAGGAATATCCTCACAATGAAGAAAAACCCAGAGCTCATTTTTTGCTCAAAAGTTACTTTAGTGTATCCTTATTAAAATCCACATCGTGCGGGAGTCTGGGTTTTCTGCGTTTTTGCTCTGCATTTTAGTTTATAGTGCCTAATGTGGGGTCTCAGGTGATGTTTCCGTCCTTTCCGCTCACTCTGTATGGCAGTCATCCTTAAAATGGCACAAATAATAAAGTTAGTACATTTTAGGAATAATCATCACCATAGAAGTCTATTTCAAAAATAAAAATTTTCCGGATTTTTTTGGGCCACGACCCGGGGTTCATGCCTCCGAAATGGTCCACCACCATGAACCCCGGGTCATGGTCCAAAAAAATCCGGAAAATTTTTATTTTTGAAATAGACTTCTATGGTGATGATTATTCCTAAAATGTACTAACTTTATTATTTGTGCCATTTTAAGGATGACTGCCATACAGAGTGAGCGGAAAGGACGGAAACATCACCTGATACCCCAAATTCGGCACTCTAAACTGAAATGCAGACCAAAAACGCAGAAAAACCAGACTCCCTCACGATGTGGATTTCAAAAGTCGTATTTCCAGAGTGGTGTAATTTGATCGTAGTGCCTCATTTTTGGTTTTTGATCATACCTAGTACATTGCAAAAGAGTTTATGAGTAGCTTGTCGCGTTCAAAAGATATGATTTTTCGATTTTTCAACTTTGTTACGTATTTTTATACGATCGCAAAGCCAAATGAGGATTCTGTTGCTGCCATGTTTCACATGCAGCCATGGGGTATACATGTACACAGTATGGGCCCCCGGTTCTCATTTCGGGGGCATGCGTCCGGGGAGTGGTCGAAAATTACCGATCCGGTCTCTTAAAATAATAAGACCATAATATCGAAGCTACTAAACGTCAATTATTATTATTTTGCACGACTCGACTCACTTTGTGGGATTCCTTTCAATCTTCATTAGATATGTTCCATTATCCATGAGTGATAAAGTAGACACATTGAGTGAAATGGAAGTAGCAGGAATATTCATAGATTGTGACCATATTTCCATTTTGGTAGAAGCAGTATGTCCATCCAAGAAAGCCGATAGATATGATTCACGATTATTCGATGCCCATGCCAATTCAGGAGAACCTAAATACTATATTAATTTTTTCAATCTCAGCTCCTAATGATATAACATTATTAAGTTGGTTCAAATCTATATTCAAAGCTGAAAAAAACTTAAATGTAAAATTCTGCTTCTGCAGAATAATAAAATAATAATAATTTTGCTAGTGATTGCTCCCACCTGAACTCCTTCCAGGAACGAACACTAATTCGACATCATTTGTATTCTGTTCCAGAGCAATATTAAGAGAATATTCAATGGAAGAACCAGCAGAGAATTGAATCCAATCAATGGGAGAATCACATCGTTCTCCACTCCAACCAGGATCACACATACATTTAGGAGAACCCTGGAATCAAGAGAATGGAGAGAATGGAGAGAATGGACGAGAGAAAGAAGATACTCACTCCAACATCAGCATAGCAATCACCATGAGAGCAAAAGGAAAGGGAATCAACTGAATTGGAATCGCATGCTGATCCCCATAGACGACAACCAGATGAAGATCTCTCGTGATATGATGGACTTGCCTTAAGGAAGACAATCATATGAGAGAGAGAGAGAGAGAGAGAGAGAGAGAGAGAGAGAGAGAGAGATATGAGAGATATGAGAGAACTAACCAGATCTATATCTTCATCATTAATGACAACATTTCTAATACATCCCTTATATCCAGGAGCAGTAATAGATTGAGGATATCGAGTGGTTCCATCTAGAGGATAAAGTCCTCCCAATTGAAGAGGTGCAACAACATTCAATCTTTCATCATCATCTCGAGTTGTTATCATTGCTCTACACGTTTCTTCTTCATCTTTTCCTCCAGATGGAGTTAAGAATCGGCATTCGTCAATTACTAATTCGATCAACTGAGAGAGAGAAGAGTACATGACATCTAATTATTCATTATCTTACCCTTCCTAGTTGTCTCACAGCTACAGTATGCCATTTTCCATCATCCAATCGATATCCCTTCACTTCTACCGTATTCTTACTTTCTCCATTCATCACCATATCTAATACAATTCGCCCAGAGCGAAGCTGAAATATATATATACTAGTGTTGCGAATTCGCACAAACCCGCACATCGCACTGGGGAGTCGAACAATGAATGGGAATTTGTTCGATTTTGTCCGAGTTCGAACAACGTGCGACTTGTTCGAAATTGTGCGATTTGTATGCAAAAGTGTGCGAACGAGCTCATTTCGACTAATTCTTCAACTCATTCCCCCACTTCAAGTGCTCGAAGTGCAGTCGACTTTTGAACTCGAGAGAGGAGGATGTGAAAAATTTTACAAAATGAAAGAACTAATCTAATTATGTTAATGGAAATACAGTAATTTCGCACAGAATCGCACAAATCGCACAATGTGCGAACAGCCAAGAAGTGCGAGAAATGAGATAATTGAATTAGTTCGATCATTTTGTTCGAGGTTTGTGCGAATGTGCGTTTGAATTTACAACACTAATATATACTTTATATTTTAATCTCCACATTTTTCATTCCCCATTTACCCATTCGTCATTTTTTGTCGATTCGCAGTCCCTCACTCCCCCACTCTCTCCCCCTCCCCATCCCACATCCTTCGTCGAAAACAACCTAATAACGCAAAATATGAATAGTGATTACCTGTATAGCAATGTAATCTCCATACTCAATTTGATATTGACTAGACGATCCTTGAAATGCTCCATTGTAGAGGAGAATTCCATCCGGAGATCTATATATCCAATATAATGTAATAAGTAATAGGGTTGCATGTTCGGTATCGGCAACACGCGAGAGGGGCGGTATGTAAAGAGGGTGCGGTAATACCGCATCATTCCCCTCTCTCTCCTCAACCCCTTTGCTCTCTCCCCTTTTTGGTATGCAAAGAGGATGCGGTATTACCGCACCCTCTTTACATACCGCCCCTCTCGTGCCGTAATACCGAAACCGATCTCGAACCGGCAACCCTAATAAGTAATAATAGTAATAAACTAACTGAGTCATGAAATCAAAAGAGAGAGATAGATGAGTGCAGGCAGGCAATGGTTTATACCATGCGAATGAATCTCCTCCAAATGATCGAGTTGTCCCTCCACATCTACTTCCACGAACCAATTCATTTCGACATTCACAACTACAATTTATATCAATATGTTCAATACTAATATTATCAATAATAATATCTCTATTGCATCAATACCGTTCACATATCGTTCCATCTATATCCGCTAGTTAATTATTAATCACTTGGTCACTTCTCTCTCTCTCTCTCTCTCTCTCTCTCTCTCTCCCTCCGCCCTTCCTTATTTGCGTCCTCTACGAAACTCGATAGTGTATAGCAGGGAGTAGTAAGCTAGTCTACCTTGGGAGGGAGACAATGCACATTCTACTCTCTTTCAATGTTTACTCATCATTCATATACCACTAACATCAATCATCGATCAAAAAATGTTCGTATAACACGGATATACGAAAATGTAAATGGGAAGACTGGATGATTGGTTGTACTCACTAGAATCCTGGTTGCATATTGTGACAAACAGCATCATTATGACAGAGATCGGCCTCGCATTGAGATGGAGCCTTCCAAATGGGACATTCACATGAATCATGTGATGATGCATTCACTCCAACCATAACTGTTGAATTGGCAGATACAATGATGGCAGATGACTGCAATCGATTCATTCGAGGAGGGAAGAGGAGGGGGGGGGGAGTACCTCATGAGCCTCATGAATCGTCTCGCATCCATTATCACATCTCGTGAATTTGCACATATCAATGCCCACACCAACAACAATTACATTCATCGACGACTCCAGTTTATCTCTATTCGCTGTAATTCATTTCAATCATATATATCCTCATTCCATACTTCTTATCAACCAATTAATTGACGTACCAGATATGAGACCATTCAACATTTCACTACTTCTGAAGGGAGATCCATGGGCAGAGAATCTGATATTCAGTACAGGCACATCGGCTGTTTGGAGAGTTGCAGTTGATGCCTGAAGAAAGAGAGAGGGAGAGAGAGAGAGAGAGAGGGGGGGGGGACATCTAACCTGGATAGAGAATACATGGACTATTGTGTTTCCTCCGAGATAAGAGTTCATTTCTTGTTTGAATACATCCATCAGAGAAACTCCGGATGAATTAACTCGAACGAAATCGGAAGGAGTGGCTAATGAAGTATCAGAAGAGAGAAGAACTTGCAATGATCCCTAAATATATATCATTTACTCTTTTTGCATTCTCATCATTCTGTGATACTCCATTATCCCTTTAGAAATAAGAAAAAAAATTCTCATTCTGAGTAGTTTTCATCGATCATTTATTACTTTGATCTACTGCAAAAAGTAGTTGGTTATCATGCGAAAGTAGGCAGTACCCTCGTAATGGGCCAATAATATAAATGTCAATATATTACCTGCTTAACGAATGCTTCCTTCACTACTTCATAGACTATGACAGTGACAGATCCAATTGCATCTTCATTCCTTCTTTTATCGTGTACACTTACACTCATTTCGTATCTACCAGGTGGCATTCTCGATCCCATTGTCAACTAAATAGTACATAAAATTAATAATCATTAACCATCGGAGACCATAGCCATGAACACAAGTGTGATATCATACCTCTCCACTAGTAGATACATCAAATCCGGGAGCTTGATTCTTCCAAATGAAAGTTTTATCTCCCAAATCCCAATCGTCCAGATCTTCTACATAAACTCGTCCAATCTTCGTCTCATCTAACTTTCCCATATACGAATTGACAGTGATCGAAGTATGTCCATCGTGCATTGGATTATCATTCTTAACATTATATTTACATATAGAATATCTGTTCCTGTCATTAACACTTCCATCATCTCTCCCATCTTAATCGATTAGTCCCATTCCATCCCCTTCCCTCTATGACATATTCCTCATTAATTCACATGCTAAATACTCTAATTCCAACCAAATGGGAGAAAGAAGGGAGTAAATTGGCATAAGTTGACCACTTCTCTAACATGTCATTACTGAATAGGAGAGAGACAGAATAGACAACCCAATTACCTCCCTTCCCACTCCTTTCCTTTCTCTTCTCCACTTTCGTACATCCTAACATCCTTAGAGTTTGTAAAACGGAATGATCATTTGTTTCATTCCGCAATCTCTCACCCTCGTAAAGCGGTTTCGCAAACGATTGCGAACGAAGCAATCGATTGCGATATTATTTGCAACAATTTTCGTCTCCCTCATTCTTGCTCTCTCCCTCTCCTTTGGCCGGTTTCATTCGTCGCTCTTCGCAATCGATTGCGAGGTAAATAAACAATCGTTTGCGAGACCGCTCTAGCAAAGTGGGAAATGAAGAATGAGTGATTGCGAAAATTCCTTCGCAATCGATTACATTGTTGCCAAAATGTTATTTTTCAAAGTCTACCTTATGTTAGACTACATTGACAGTCTTCTTTCCCATCTCATACCCTCCTCCCTACCCCTCTCCCTCTTCTCAGTGATAGTCATAATGGACTCACCTCATCTCCCACTATTATGTACACTGAATGTTGATTCATTTTTCCAGCTTTATCCCATAGAATCAGCGGCACTTCTAATACCTGACAAGAATCAATTATTGGATAGCTCATGGTAATAAATGAAATAAATGTCACCTTTCCAGGAAAAGGAGCTTCTCTATCGAGAACAACAAGAGGAACAACTGACATTGATCCATTACCACCGTCTCCATCTACAAACATACAATTATCACTAATGTATTATCCAATTTTTAGTAATTAAGAGAATGTGTGAGAATCCGAGTCCGTCACATTTTTTACCTCGGGTGTTGGCAAAGTTTTTTGTATTGTATTAAATCGCTCATATTTGATGATTGAGTAGTACTCGTCAAGTATACCAATTATGAATTCATTTAGAGGCATACATGAAAAAGTTGGGTGACAAAAAAAAATATAAAAAAACAAAATACATGCCTTGTTCACGGGAACCTCTAAAGCGGGGTATGTTTTCAAATTCCAGGTACTTTTCGACTAGCTTTTTCATGTATGTTTAGAGGGCGCGGTAGCGAAGCGGTTGTGTGTCAGGAATGTGATTCCAAAGGCCACGAGTCCCACCCCGTCTGCCCTAATTGTAAGATCATCCCAACTAAAGGGGGATACGAAATGATGCAAGTGATGCAGTGGTGGAAACCACAGAAAATCCCCCCCCCCCCAACATGAACACAATCAGCACGAGCGGTATAGCTTCACCCATTGGTCGCTCAATTTCTCGGGATAGAATGAACACTGAATTGGTTTGGAATGGTAGAGCCCCAAGCAACGAAAATAAGTATCACCTTTAACACATAATATAGCTACGAGTTTTACAAGACAGATAAATAAAAAATGAGTGAGGAAGGAATAACTTTTAAAACGGTAATCGATAATTTTCGAGAGAAATCAATATAAAGTCAGTATTCAATTGATTCGGAAAAAAAGTTCAGAGCAGCGTAGTTGCTGCAAACTTTGCCAACACAGTTTGTATTAACCCAGAAAGTCTTTTTTTTTTAACTAATTGAGAAATAATTGAGAAGATAACTCACTTTGGTCGAATGTAACGTTTAGATATTGTGCATACTTCCATTTAGCAGAGTCCAATTCCATTTTGAATGGCGGGCCGAACTCCCTCAAATGGTATACATCACTCAATCAACATATCATTTTTTGCTTAAGGAGGGTAGAATTAATATGAAATCTACATGATATTTCATCAAGAATAAGGTAATAGTTGTGATAAATGAGACTAACTGAGTATCTCTATCAATGGCACGAATTTCGCATGCTTGTTGTGCTTCCACTGGTAGATTCTCCATGAATATACATGGATCGGGTACAGTGTATGGAATGGGACCGTTGTCGTTCTCATCCGTCAAATAAACGGCCACCATTTGAGATCCAACATTTCCGGCTTAAATTGCATTATTAAAGGTTGATTTATAAAATATTCAGTCAACGACCAGAGCCAAGCTAATAGACAACACCTTATCTATTTGTTTAACCTATTTTAGAGATGAATTGGTCACCATTATCGAATGCCTCAATGAGAAGGGCATATTTGGGAATGTCTTCTCTATCGAGAATATTCGCTGTTTTCAATACTCCATCTTGATCAATCGTGAATTGTCTCTTCGGATCAGTCTGTCGATTTATTCGGAACCTTAAATATTTTTTTAAAATTCCTCTCCCATACCACAAGATAAGTGTATTTCATTGCTGTGCTTTACCGGTCAAGCACAAAATGGAGTGATGGGTTATTTTTCTGACTCTCTAATCTCGAAATGCTCTCTTCTCACTCTGAGAAGTGAAAGTTCAAGGAAAAATGAGAGAATGATACCATTCCTCGGGGAAATGTTAGACAGGGACAGCCTGATCGGAAGCCTAAGCCAATACCATTACATAATGTGACAACAGATTTTGTTTGTGCTGCGTTGGCTTAGTGCATAGTATTTTAGTGGGATGGTTAACCAAAGCAATGCCTGCAAAGCCATCCTTAGCCGTAGTAGGTATTGGAAAAGGCGCTGGTGCTTAGTATTTCGGAGCATGTGTTTACTCAGACTTAGGCCGCTCCAACACACAGTGAACCACCCCATTCAGAGTAGATTACTGTAGAAACCACACGCAACAGAGACGGGTGGGAAAGGCGCGCCTTTCAAACGTAATTTTTCTACAGTATATTTCATGTCAACTACGGTTTTTCCGGGGGCAGCGCATACCTTACTTATCTTTTTATAAATCATTGTAAATATTTTTATTTTTGAAATTTACATTTCTCGATCGGGAAGGGTCGTTAGAATTCATATTTAAAGATTTAGATTTTATTTTTAATTCCTCGGCTCATGATGTTAAATAGAAAATTAAGAGGCAGAGTTTAATTTAGTGTTAAATTTTTAGTTGTTTTAAGCTTATTTTGATAAAATAACAAAAATAATAAAAATATAAAAAAATGTAATCAATTAATGATATGCAGTACCTAAAGCGAGACGGCAGAGAAAGAGAGTCAGGTGGATAATTTGTGGAGGGGTGTTTCACTGTGCAACATCACCCCATTTTGGGCTGATCCGGTAAAGAATTGTAGTCTACATCACAACATCTCTCCAGCAAGTTCACATCCATCTAAACTACTCCAGTTCTATTTTTCATCACCAACAGCCTCATTGTTCCAAGTCTACACATGAAACTATTCGAATAAACAGGAAAAATAATAATCAACTAAATATAGTGTATCTATGGTATGAAATGGCATAACGGAGGCTAAACATCGATTCCCTCACCCCTCCCACACACACACCCGACCGAGCTACTTCACTATAATGTGTAAAGGATAGAAGAGAGATGTCAGATTTGCTTGCAACACTTAATTCTCAGGGGGGGGGGGGGGTTAATACTCTAGAGATCAGTTGCTCCTTTTCAATGCCTCAGTTGCTCCTTTTCAATGCCTCAGTTGCTCCTTTTCAATGCCCCATCCCCTTAGACTTCATCAAACACGGATTCGTAAAGTATCTTACTGTTGAACCAAGCGATTTTTCCTACAGAATAATGCAGGAAAATGCGCCAAATGCGCAGGCTATAATTAATGTTGATGAGATGTTGTTAACCCATGCATAATAATGTGTATACTAAAAACAAAAACAGCTGTTTTGAGGATGGCTAAAAATAAGCGTTGTTCCCATGGATCCCAGCAATACTTGTGAGCAGCTGTCAAAGGACTTGTTTAGCACGATGAGCGATTGAACTAGTGAGCGAATGCACAATTTATTCCACGAAGCTCCAAACAACTAAACTCCTCCGCATTCCCTCTCCCAAAAACGCCGTCCTACGCGCCAATTTGGCCAACGCGGCTCGCACTTGGCCACGCGCGCCGCGGAGTATCAACTTTCCGTAGGAGGAAAAAAATTTCAAATTTCCGAGTTAGGTACTGTAGGTTTGGGCTTTTTCTACCGTATTCTCCACTGCGGTTTTTTGGCTTTTTTCCATCACTTGAATTTCGCGCTATTTTTGCCTGACAGGCCTGATTTTGCAATCTCTGCCAGGACGGTTTTCCATGCGAGGGAGTAGACCTTCGTGATTATTCCCTATCCAGTTCACTTGGGAGGTAAAGAAAATAAATAATATATTTCACTGCCTAGGCTTTTTTTTTGCTCAGTGCTCAGGCTCTTTTTCTACTTTGGCTACTACTTTTTTTGCTCTTACAATGGAGATAGACAAATGCGAAATAATATTTTGCTACGCTTATAAGAAAAGAATGCAGATTAAATGAGAAGATTAGAATACGACAGATCGCGATAGACAAGAGTAGCGCGAGGAGGGGTCATACATTACAGTACACATAACATAAAGCCAATTTTTTTTAAAATTGGCTTTTCAAAATAGGGACATGCAAACCGGGAAATAAAAATTGAGAGCCGGGGAGAGGTATGTGCCACTGGTGGTAAACATCGAATTGTGGGAATTCGAAAAGGCGTTGCACTTATGTTTTTCTCAATTAAAACGCAATTTAAGAGATGTGCCTCTCCATTTTTTTGATTAAATGACAAGCACACATAGTAGCGAATATCATATAAAAATTAGAAAAAAATTCATGAAGGCGAACACATTCAACTTCAGCTTCGAAATATTCACTATTTTTACTTTATTACAAAGCGAGCGAATTTTGAGATGTGCCTTTTCATTTCTATTCTTAAATCGTTCTAGCAACTAGAAATTATGTCTCAACCAAAAATTAGGCAAATCTATGAAGGCGAACCATATCAAAAAGAGCTTCAACAGTTCAGCGAAATCAAGGCTCGTTTCTTGTTGTTTGCGAACTACGACATGTTTCGTCCATATTTCATGCATTGTATATGTTAATTAGACACTGTGAAAGCATTATAATTTAGATTTCTTATCAATCAGCTGCGCATTGATTAATTGAGGTGACGCTACAGTATGCCAAAATTTAATAAGTTCTATGTACGCTCGCTACGACCAGAAAAATGCATCTATACTTGTCAATTATTGAGCAAGTAAAATTGCTCCATCTAATAGAGTAAAAAATAAAAGGACGAAGAGAATTTGAAAATAGTCGCATCTGACAAGTTAAAATAAAGTGACACAGCTGACCGCACACTCGCTGGCACAACACCACGAGGGGCGGGGCTAAGAATGGATGCCTGGATCTCGCTTGAATAAAATAGTTTTAAAATTCTGGAAGCGCTATCGTGATTCTGCATGTCCAATAGCCCCACAACCGAAAAATAGGAATTTTATATAGAGTTTGAAATTTTACGTGAATGTCCCTATTTTCAAAAAGAAAGAGCAGTAAAATGTGTGCTACAAAATTTTGTGGTAAATACAGATATAAATATAGATGTACAGTAATTTCTAGTTCTACTTGTCGAGATATTTGTCTAAAGATATGTCGCAGGTTTGTGCATACACTATTAATGTATATACCCAAGATTCTCTATCTCTACATGTTACATGCGTGTTTCACCTGATTCATAGTTAATAATAAGACTGAGAAGGATATCTCCGTCATTGATCCTTCTCAGTCTTATTATTAACTATGGTAAGTGATTGATAACAAGGATAACAAGCCAACTCACAGCCAATGGATAACAAGCCAACTCACGTATAATTAAGAGACGGTAAGTCCTTATCGTGGGCCTTGAACGTATCTAGTACAGTGCCTATTGGAGTGGCTTCAGAAATATTCTTGATTACAAACACATGAATATCTCTCGTTTTAGCCAATCCTCCATTCAGATTTGCGAATCGGGATCGTGTAAGGGATTGTTCCAAATTGAAGGGAAGAGATATATCAGAAGATAAAGAAGAAGGAATGGATATGAGAGTGAGGAATAGTACTGTCATCCATCCACAAGATGAGATCGAAGAGAGAGTACCTCCATCCCAATCTTCTTTTCTTCTACTATCATCTACTCTTTCCTCTACCATCTACTCTCTGCAACCAAAACTTATAAATGAAAGAACGTGGTGAATGAAAAGGAAGAGAGGCAGTATAGAGTGTGTGAGTGAAGAGAGGGAGAGAGAGAGAGAGGGAGAAAGGAGGTCGGTTAGTCTATCGAGACGAAGAACGAGACAATGGATATACCCTCTCCTTCTTTGAACGGTCAACAAGAGAAGCGAAGGAAGGAAAGAGAAGCACAAGTTGACATGGTGAAAAGGACTATACCAATCAAGATTATGACTCAATTACATGTGTTACTTATAATTGACTACTTTGACAAAGAGAAAAGTGGGAATAGAGAGAAAGAGAAAGTGGAAAAGAATGCGCATAAGAGACTTGAAAGATGAATGGTTGCAATGGGAAAGAATTGAGGCAGGAAAGAGAAGAAGAGGAGGAATAGAGAGAAAAAGAGAAAGAGAGGAATAGAGAGAAAAGGATTGAGAGAAGGAAAGGAAAAGAGAAATAGGTTGTGGATGAAGTATGAACACCCGATGGTCACCTATATAGTCAAGGACGAATGGAGAGAGAGAAGGAATGGGAAGGGATGGGATGAGGGGAAAGAAGAGACTTGAGGGTCAATGAGGAGAGGGCGACCTAACCAATATAGACCAAGAGTGGAGAGAAGGGAACAAGAGTGAGCGGGACACCTCAAAGGGAAGAAGAGAAGAGGGGAGAGAGGGGGGGGGTGATAAGAGTGGAAATGAGTCAGATGGAAGAACCATTCCATCCATCCATCCATACAATGAATACCCCCCTCTCCCTCCTCACTCTCAACCCCCTGGTATTGATCGATAGATTGGAGGTGAATAAGGAGTTGAAAGGAAGAGAGAGAGAAGCAGAGATAAGAAGTTGATGATAACATATGATAGGAAGAGGGGAAGAGAAGGGGGAGAAGGAAAGGAAGAAATTGAGAGCACTCACTAATAATAGGAGGAATAGAGAGATCTTGAATAAAGATGGAGGAATAAGTTGAGGAGAGAGACAATGGGAGATGGAGAGAGAGAAGAGAGACGAGAGTGAGGTCACTCCCTCCCCCCACCCCTTTCCCCTCTTCCTCCCCCCTCCCTGGGACAGCGGTATTTAGCCTTCGAGTCGAATCTTGAAGAGGGGGATGTATAGAGGGAATGGGAAAGAGGAGAGAAAGAAGAATGGGGAAGAAGGGAAAAGGAATTCAAGGATCAAGAATTATAACTAGAAGATTGAGATTGAAGGGGAGAAAATGAGAGAATGAGAATAGGGGAAAGATGAATCATAGAAGGAACAGTGATGACACCCACTGATAGAATGATGACTAAGATTTAAGGGGAGGAAAAGGGAGGAAAGAGGAGGGAACAGAATTGTCAAGCTATTGCATGGTAATTATGAGAGGAAATGGATTGAAGCACTTAGTATAGTGTAGAGAGGAAGGAGAGACTAGAGAGAGAGAGAGAGAGAGAGAGAGAGAGAGAGAGAGAAGAGCTATGCAACTTATCGCCCTTAAATTGGATAACTCAATATGAGAATGAAGTAAACTAGGGTAGGTATACTATCTATAAGTTGATTGAGAAACGGATCAAGAAGGGAAGAAGTACCGATATATTTAGCATGAAAGAAGGATAATTAAGGGTGGAAAGAGTGGTGAGATTAATATTATGATTGTGAGGAAAAGATGGAAGGGAGAATGAAGAAATGATGAGAAAGGATATTCGATGGAAAGAGAAGATATGAGGAAAAGGGAGGTTGAATATCCATGTGGAATATGTAGAGAAGGCATAAGAGAGGGGGAGAATAACTCTACATGGAAATGGTTGACTAGATGG
>LS487254.1:4408-16310 GCA_900490705.1 Pristionchus arcanus | reverse complement strand
TCCTTCACCCGTTGCGACACTCTAAGGCCTTAATTGAGAAAAAATTCAGTGCCGACCACTACCACAAGTACCACAACGACTACCACAACGACTACCACTACCACTACCACACCGGCCCCCACAACTACCACGGTACCGGAATCGACAACTAAGAAGTTGGAAAAATTCCGGCCAAGGAAACCATTGAAGCCGACAAGAAAAGGTTTGTTATTGTTATTCCTCTTCAGAGAAAAAAAACAAAATTGTAGATGGTGAGAACTCTGGAGGGAAAAATAACGACGATGAAGAGGACCATGGATGGATTAAGGATTCCGTCTCTTCAATCTCCATCTATTCAATCATTTTCATACTCGTCGGCTATGGAAGCTTATGAAGATGTTGCCCCATGCAAGAGAAAATATAAAACAATATTTTAAAAATCGTGTGTTCCGCGTATTGCAAAGACTTATGCAATCAGTGCTTTATCGGACCATAAATAGAGGGTGTGACATGTATCTGCAATTAGAATCGCGGCAGAAATGGGCACCGAGCTGAATGCATTCTATAGATCGTTTTTCTTCCTTTTCCTCTCCTGTTCTTTCGCCGATCCTTTTTATCAGACGTCGTTGTCGATTTCTAAAATAGCGTAATTAACCAAATGAAGAATTTCTCTCAGTTTCTATCTTACGTAATCGTTTCGCTCGATGATTTCGATGCACTAGTTTCAGCAAAAAATCAAAAAAATCGGTGTACCTGAGCATTCGTTGGTGCCCTATTATGACGTCTTTACCAATGTAGAGTTGATGTAGATAACTGGGAAATTAGTTGTTAATATTAATATTAGAACAGTTGGGCACGTAACAATTCAAATAAAAAGAATATGATAAGGTAATGATTGAATGTTTGAAAATGAATTGACCGAAAGAGCAAGCAGACTGCTGAGAAGACATAGAGGTCATTTGCGCACTACGCCTTTCATCCTTCACCTTTCCCTATCACAACCTTTCACTTTCTATCAAATGGGCGTCATCATTTACTTGACATTGAAAGTTAGAGAAAGTGAAACTTTCAGATTTCTGTTGCATCCAGCTGGTATTGTAAAATATGTTCTGTGTAAAACGGAAAAATGAAATAATAAAATTTATTATTATGTCAGTTTTGATTGAAACAAGTGAACATAAGACAGAAAATTTTATTGAATCGGTAGTGACACAGAAGAAATTATAGGAGGGAGTAGGAGAAACTACATTTCCACAATGAGCTCTAGTGGTAGGTGTACTCCCATGCAGGGCTCGATGGGAATACGCCTGTTCACCTTTCTCCATACAAAGCTATGGGCAACATCTGTCCATAGTTACGTCTTTGAGAAACTGGAAAAGGAGAAAGAAATTACTGATCGAGAGTTTGTAAAATATACTTGAATTTCTGTTGAGTACTTGACGTGCTGATAAACTCCCGTTATGAAGAAGTGACCGATCCCTTGCATTGAGACATATTGTGACATCAATCTCAATTCATTTACTAGTGTTTACATTTAAAAAATACACTAATGAAAGAAAATACCTTTGTTTTTCATCAATATTTGCTTAGAGGCATGACTGTCGAAGCCGAGTTGATGTAGACAACTTCAACGAAATTAAATGTTTATAGTCCGATGTAAAATCAAAGAGAAAAGCAAAAAGTGCGGCGATACGGCATAGGATTCAAAAAAAGAATGAATGCGTAAAGCGAAAGTGAGTGAGATGTTGGCGAGAGAAGGGCAAGGGCACACATAGATCAGCTGTAACTACCCCCTCCCTTTCCCTTCACCTCACTATCACACTTTCACTTTTTGCCGTGGCCTTCGCGGTCTGTCTATCAGTGATTTACTTCATGTCAAGCACATACTGTTCTTCCCAGCCAAATGAAATTGAAAACAAGCTGTGTTTATTCACTATTCAATGACAACAAACACGAAATTACACAATACTGGTTCGATTCAGAGGGGACGTTGAGTACGATCAGAAATCGGCGCCAGCCGGTCGTTCAAGGAATCTGAACACCAGCACGTAAAGAATAGTTTTCCCTTGTTGCATACGTTCTGAAATTTGAGATACTCGGAATACTCATGCTTACAATGATGGATGATATGTCTATCTAAATTCGCAATACTCTCTCGTTTCTCTGACAGACTGGAGTCAAGGCAAAACGAAGAGACGAGAGCAATTCTCATGTAAAATTATCAAGAATCTGAGGGAAACATACCCCATTAATCTTCTGGCTTTAACCTCGGCAACACAGGAGTAAAAGAGTCTTCCTTTATTGGGTGACATCTTCAATTCGAAGTAAAAAGGAGGCACTGTGATGTAGAGTCCTCGAAATTATACATGAATCTCAGTAAAGCAGCTAACCTTTCTCATATTATTCATCTTCTTGTGCAGATCATATTGCACCTGCATTATGGTAACCGTCGTTTCTTGCTGATCCCCGTTTTCCCACTGTAAGAAAATAATATTTTTACTCGTCAAATAACCGGATTATGAAAGTGGAAGCTCGAGAAAAAGTATTTTCGTTTCAGAAGAACTGCTGATTAGAGATACGAGAGAGCATGGGCAATGATAAGATTCAGACAGAAGGAATCCTAATACGAAGATCAACTCACCGATCAACAAAGAAAATAGCGTCTGATCAGTCGATAGAAGTTGCATAGGCCAGGGTTTGGAGATCATTTCAGTCGGATAAATTTCTTCCCTTTATTAGGTGTTGAACCATCGATGAGTTAGAGTAGACAACTGAACGAGAAATGTATGTAGCTAAATCAAAATAAACAAAAAGTTAGAAATCATCAGAAAGCATATCAAGAAGAGTTTAGAAGGAGAGAAAAGGAGCGTATCGAAGAAAGACTGTACAATGGGAAGAAAGAAGAGAGAAGACTCGTCTTACTCATTCCCATTCCCCTTTCCCATCTCTTTTCTCCTTTTTTCGTCTCTCCTCACATCTGTAGTCGGACTTTTTTCTGTTTTTTTTCAGAAGTGAGCAAAAAAAACAGAGGATGAGAGAACAGCTGTGAAATGTCATCAAAAAGAAGCGCAAAGTGTTCAATTATTTCTTGAAGGAATTGGTGTGCGTCAGGAATGCGGTCCTGGACAGGCATGCAAAGAGGGGGAGTATGAAAACACTCCCATTATTATTATCAGGATAATTCGAGTACTCTAGATCGGTAGGAAGAGACAATGAGAGAGATGGCTAATAATTGTAAAAGAATACTCATAGACATGACAAAACATTTGTGGAGTACGGAGACTAGTGTTCTACTCTAGCGCGGAAACAGCTAATAATTTTTATATTCAATGTATTGAAACATGATTCATAAGGAAGCTCTTTATCGTATTCAGAAGACATCTTCATCTACACACGAATAGGAGTGTAACGAGCGATGAATCCATAGGGAGGAGAAGCAGAATTGTAGTACGAAGTGACGAACTGTAAATATTGCAATTATTTAATAATATTCAATGAATATCATTCGGCACTTCTTTGTTTTTTGGCACAGCCTTTCGCGCAGTTTGGGCCAAAAACCAGAGAAGTTGCGTATATTTTTGAATGGCAAAATAATTCTCAAAATATTAAATGATAGCTCACGTTAGTTCCCTCCATAACGATCTGGAAGTTCTTCTTCACTCCATTCACGCTGAAATTAATAATTAATTTTCAATATCTAAATAAGTGTTCTTACGCGTTTCTCTTGCTGTTAGTCATATCCTTGATCACGATATCGTCAGTGACGTTAGCGTCGATATCCCAAGTCACGCGGAGCTTGCTGAAGAAAGAAAAGTATAGGCAGATACTATTTTGTCTCTTGGTAAAGGTAAAGTTAAAGGTAAAAGTGTATCCACGTCAATCGATTTTACAGTCGTAAGACATAGCTAGGTGGTACCCACTGGCCAGCTGTTAGTATCCTTGGTGATATCCGGTAAATAAATATGAAAACGTACTTGTTGGCGTGAAGGTCGAATTCCTCGCCGTAGAATCCTCCGTCGAACTGGCGGAAGACCTAAAAGGGAAACTAAAGGTAAAGGTAAAGGGGGGGGGGTAATCTCTTCTTCGCATGAACTTTAAAACTAAGAAGAGAAATCTAAGAAGAGAAAATCGTACAGATTCTTACCTGGAGTGCATTAACCTTGGCACATCCGTGGAATCCAGGAGATGAGAGGATTCCGGCCTGATCGAGATGACGGACGTTAACTGAAAAAAAAAGTTTGATTTTGTTAATGATTTTATTGGTAAAAAAGGTGAAAGGTAAAGATTTATCCACGTCAAGCGATTTTACGGTCGTAAAACAACGGCTTGTGATAGCTCGCTTTTCGAAATTTGGATTATATTGGCGAAACATCTCGATTGAACTGAATTCTAATAAAGATAAAACAAACGCCAATCGTAGTTGGACTTGATGGCAACAGGGTTCTTCTTATCGAAGACAAAGGAGACAATCGCACTGCTTACGTGGAACTCGAACCCGTCGAACGTTCTGAATTAGACGAAGTTCAATCTGTTACAATTGGCCTAGCAGTAGTCTCCCGCTGCCTAATCTTGCCTAATCTATTACTTCCGACTTTCATTTGTATGATGCAAAAAAACTCACTGCGTCTTGTATGCGTACACGCAGTTGTCGACATTATTCTCCTGGGCGTTATCAAAACCCGTGAGACGAGCAGTGAATGAGTTGGCCTGCAAGAATGTTTTGGTAATAACTGATTAGAGTTCGAAGTACGGGTCGCCGTCTCTTCATTTCACGTACTCTCTCGCCTCTCTGACCGGTGTGAGCATTACTGATGCATGCAATGTTTTCGGCGGTGATCAAAGTTTTATTTATAGTATTTTTTGGAACGAATCGATCAATGTTGCGATCACAATGCAATTCCTATTTAGAAGCTCTTGAAACTCAACGCAACGCCATCTCAACAGTGATGCTCACAATCCCATCCCTAATGATGTTTAGTCCCTCCTCTCAATTGCCTAGATTATTTTCCTCATTCTCTAACAAAAAATCAATCATTCCCTAACCTGTCCCTTATCTGCCTTGACGAAGAAATGTTTCGCAGCGAGAATAGTGACGACTGTCTTGGGAGCGATTGAAGCACGAGCCATCGTTGCCGCATCGTAGATCTCGAAATCGATCGAACGGGCTGAAAAGATTCTTTTTTTCTGCCGCAATAACATCGGAAGAAATGGCGGAATCGAGTTCATCCAGGTAGGACAAATGTAACGTGAGCCAACACTGATGTTGTGTTCATGTTCAATGTTCAGAATGGTCTTCGAAATACGGGTTCTCTTCTTTTCTCGTGCTCGCCGAGAGAGCACGCGGAATGCAGAGGCAATTACCCGTATTTCTATTTCAGAAAGACCCAAAAAAAAGATGAGACAGGCAGAAGCATGGTACCCCTAGTGCGGTCGACAACATAAACGGCGACGTCGGAACCCTGAGCATCGGCAGCGTTGCGATTGAGAATCGAGTAACGACCGGGAGCCTGAGTGAATTATGATATTATGGACTAATGATGACAATTGGGTCTCATCATTTTGCAAACCCTCTCGCCGGTCAGGCAGAGATAGAATATGGCTATTTTGTGCAGTGAAGTGGAGATTCATCAATCATCATCATAGCAATCTGAGAACAATTACTCACGACCAGATCGTAAGGGAGCTTCTGCGAAGTTCCGGCCTGAATCTGCTTAGAGATGGCAGCAATGCTGATATGGAAGTTGATTAACAATATTGATATTAATTATATTAAAATAATGATAATAACAATATTAATAAAAACAATAATAACAATAATAATAGAATGAAGAAGGAAGTAATTCTCCCCAACCTCATATCCTTTCCACTGGCGTAATCGTGAACGACGAGGTTCTTCATGTAAGCATCCTGAAATTTAATTATTATTTTCTATTTCTGAAGACATTATCATGAATGAGCTCGATGGAACTCTTCACAGTTACCTGGGCAGTTCCAGTAGTGGAGGCAAAAACGTAGCATCCATTGGCACAGTTGGCAAGAGGAACCTTAATTATTTACGACATTTAAAACAAATTTCTAAAAGAGTGATAAGAAGATAACAGTCTCACCTCCTTCACTCCCTGGAAGTCGTAGATGTCGTAGAGAGCCGACTGAGTGAACTGCACCAGCCCGTCTATATTTATAATTTTAATAATTTATTTAATTCAATTTGTAAATTATTTTTAAACGGTATATTTTTGAGTACTCACTAGAGACGGTAGCGAGTACAAGAAGAGAGGCAGCGATACGAAGAGAAGACATCTTCATCGATAGACGACTTCAACGGTGAGGGGATTCCCCTTTATAGAAGGCGATCGTGGGTGTAAGCTGTGACAATTTTACGAGAGGAGTTCGAAGAGTCTCTGAATGGAAACGTGCCCATGTTGTTACAGCTTGTCGGCACATTCGGTACACCCACAGAAGGCCATAGAACCGCTTTCCTTCATGACACCGTCTATTTATGTTAGAGTTCGACATACTGGTCGGTCAGAGAGACGAGAGACTATACGAAATGAAGAGAGGATAACCCGTTTTTCGAACTCTGATTTTTCCAAATCTAGATAGAAACGCACGTTATTCCGTTGTTCTACTGATGGTAGTTCTGTGATCATTGAGTTTCGAGAATGGACAAGCACAGAAATAACGTATTCTCCCGAGTGCGATTCAGTGGAGAGCCAGACTGCTTCTATTCATTCAACGTGTATCAATGGTAAATAGTTATCTTTTTTTAGTGGAATAAATAAAAGACCAAATTATGGAGTAGGCGATTATTAGGGTACAACGCTTACAAATAATTATTGTTAGCTATTGCTTGAAAATCATGGAAATGCGTGGGCTAAATGTGAAGAGTTCTGTGTGACGCTCCATTTCATATTTGCACAATGTGTTACGTTAAATTTGTGGCATAGCAGAAGGCAACTCTCAAATAACTATTTATCGAAACAACAACGATACATCATGAACGAAGAATAGAAGAACGAAGGAGAGCCACCAAGGGAGTCAGTCTTCTTCACCTAGACTTTTTTTCCGTCTGCGACTTTCTTTGTTGGTAGTGATTAATGGGCGGACTATCAATCCCAATTCGATAACTATGCCCAACAAATTATCACATTTTTTCCTGAGAAGCTGGCTCGTAACTTCGAAATTATAGTTACATTCATTGCTGTAGCGAAATCAACCAAAAACGTGTAACGAATGCACTTCATCAGAGTCGACAAATGAACTAAGATACGGATGATGATATCTGCAAGTGGTCACAATTCTTCATCAGTTTTATGCCCACTCGAAGAATCCGCACGTGCAGGAGAAAGTGATCATTCTGGTAGCGGGCATCTGCAAATTGAACAAAATTGCAACCAAAAAATGTTCAAGGAGGCCAATTTGATGGTATTTGTCGGTGTCACTACTGTAAATAAATAATTGTAAGGAAATGGGGTCCTTTGCCTAACAAGCTGTGAGAAGTCATGCGCAAATAGAAAATGCAAACTGGTAATAATTTCACATACCTAGAGGATCTGATCATCAGTTCGTTTCCACAGTTGCACTCAGCCATTGCGACTATTTCGTTCAGGAGCATGTAGAAAGAGCACTTCATTTACACTCAGCACGCGAAGAACAGACGCCCTTTTGTGTGATACTTCTGCAAACGTTTGATAATTGGAACTTCTCTATAGCCCATGTGCACTAGATGTCGGGGTAATATAAAGATCAGATGCGATCGCTTTGAGTTTTGTCCTACTTTCCTCCACTATCACCTCAGTTCAGCTAGCTAATCAATTATCACTTCGGGCATTAATTACAAGATGTGGGTAGGGCGGAGATCTTCATGAGATGCATTCCAGAACTTTCCCATAGCGCACTAGGTCATCCTTTCAGCGCGCTCTTGGCGGCTAACTAATGATAAACTTTCTTTATTACAACATCACTCACTGTACGCCTTCATCAGCACTGTATCGGAGACATGTGAAGAAGAAAATTATTTGTTGATTTTGGTGGTTTTTTCGTTGACATTTCCAGGCATGGACAGAATTTCCGCTCACCGTGGAGTTGACGTAGACAACTGAAAAACACTTATTTTTTAGTAAAATCGAAATTGAAGAATCAACGGAAGGCAAAAATGCCATTTTAAAAAAACCACATGAAGACATTTCCCAGAAAAGTAGTGCAAATAAACACGAGGAGCCAAAAGAGAACCATGAAGCAATGAGAAGAGACCGCGGCGAGCGATGAAAAGAAGTAGATCAAAGGAGAAAGAAGATACTGCTCACAGACCGCTTTCCTTCTTCTCCTCTTTTCCCATCTTTTTACCCCTGAACACTCTGACATCTGGCAAGGTGAAGAACGTCAAGGGACCGAATTGAAATGACTACCGATGTTCTCTTTATTCTCATCTTCACTTGTCGATCAGAGCAACGAAAGATTTATGAGAATGTCATCTTCATTAAGCACTACGCGATTGCAATATTGAAGATATGATACATGGATATAGATACCGATATTTATTGGACGAAACACGTATACTACATTGAGAAGGTTCGATGAGGGTTCAATCGGTGATCAATAATCGAATGGTCGATCAATGGCGAGCTTTTCTTCCCTTGTTGGTTTTCTTCCCGAGTCTCGGCGCGACTTCGTTGATCTGAAATGATGATTCGTAGTAGCATTGGAATGAAAAATGATTCCGTCTTCCCATTCGTCATGAATCGCTAATCTACATATGCCAGGTTACAGTACCCAAACCCTACCGTATCCTCACCTTATCAATCACCTTACCTTATCAATCCTCACCTTATCATCCGGCTGGGCCGTGCAGTTGAGAGCGATGCCGACCTTGCGCACGTTGGAGACGAGGGCACGATGCTGACAATGAGAAGATATAATGACACTGTAATCCCCTTCCCCTGTCTCGTTAATCAATATCACAATGCGCTACGGCACCGAAAACTTTGTGTTTCCGCGTGAACCCTCACACATTGCAGCCATGCAGCAATTTTCTGGGTGTTCTAGTAAATAAAGTGGTGAATAGAGGTGAATAGAGGCCTTATCCCCAATTCTTCTACCCCAAGGTGTGCAAATTTTTTTCCATCTCTCATTGCGCAATGCTCTCTCGCCGGTCAGAGAACCCGAGAGAGCATTGCAAAATGAGAAATATTTCGAAAAATATTTTGCACATCCCAGTTCCGTCGTACCTTGATCATGGTCTCCGCGATGACCGGAAGATGCGCGTTTTCACGCTGCAATCGCTCTTCCTCACCATTTGCCGGCTTCGGCGACTGCAATCGATGCAGGATGAGTCTTCATTTTTACAGCCCTCTCACCGTCTCACAATCAGAGCCAATCAATAGAGTTGTCAGAATGAAGAATCCGTCTCTTCATTCTTCGTACTCTCTCACCAGTCGGAGTGACGAGAGAGCACGCAGAATGAAGAGAGCATTTCTTCATCTTGACAAGCCTACTACCCATCACCCACCTGTTCATTGCACAAAAAGTCGGGTACGGTCTCAGCGATGCGGTGAGCCTGTGATGCAAACATTTCAAATTTGAATGTAATCGCCTATTTAGTCTATTTAGGTGTTTTCTAAGATCTTCCGTTTCTCAAACAGGCGAGAGAGCACGGAAATTGCGGAGAGTTTCTCACCAAATCGCCCAGCTTGTCAATAGCGATTCTAACATAGAGTTTACAAGAACATTGAATTTATGATCAATTTGGGTGATTTCAATGAATTTCTTGCAAATTCGGTAGGTTCATTAGGATTAATGGTCAGATCAGAGCCATTATTTTGGTTAAATTCTAATTCTCACCAAATCGCCCAGCTTGCCAATGGCGACTCTCTTCGCGACGGGCATCCAACCTAAAAAATATATTCTTTTTATTTAGCGCACTCTCTCCAACCGGTGAGAGAGTGTGTGCAATGGAGAGACGGTGGACATACCGTACGGACAAATCCAGATATCCGTGAGCAGACGAAGCAGGGGATACGCGGACGAGATGGTGGGCTGGAATTGGTGTTGTTGTTGTTTTCGTTGTTGTTGTTATTGTCGTGACATAACAAGGAGTGCGTAGTCAAAAAATAACAACAATAACAATAACAATGAGATACCTCCAGGGCGAGGGCCTGTCTGCAGATCTCAGCCTCCCACTGCGCAAGAAAGCTCGTGATCGCTTCGTTCTGAAATTCTAGTAGTCGATTATTGCCAGCTCGCCCTATTTTGTCGATCCTCTGAGTTCCTCAAAATAATGATTATGGCAAAAACTTTCCCACGCAATAAGAAAGCGGATTGCACACGTAATGCACGTTCGGGATGCTTTCGTATCATCCCCCGATTGCTCGATTCGTTATCGTGCTCATCTCCGTAATTAAACAGCGTCGTGTAAATCGATCGAGCAATAGATTACCGTAGTCGTTTCCATACCGTACGCGATTGATCGACGAACTTCCCTAGTCACAATCCGTACCGTCAAGATGGAGAGTACTCCGCCGAAGTGCAGGATGCGCTCCCAATCCTCGTGAAGAGGAGTAGGAAGACCGTAGACGAAGGGAATGAACTGAACGAATCATGTGTAATCGCAAATTGATTGTTGATTTGAGCGCGGTTTGACTGAACCGATTGCCATGAGCGTTTTCGAGGGCAGGCACATATTGCAATGTAATCGGAAAATAAAATATTTTTTCGTAAGGACATCCCTTACTTGGGGCATCGTGCATCTTTTTATCGCAGTAGGCCCGGTCAATCCGTAAGGTCCGTAGGGTATCATAACCGCGAAATGCGAAGTTTTCTACTATACAGTTCCCCCGGGGTGGGTCCAGTGGTCAGAATATTAATTTATTAGTCACCCTCACCACTCTCATATCGGCAGCCGTCGCATATAGTGCATCTCCCCTATCACTTAGGTTCGGGAATACAGGCGTATACAGGTAGATAAGACGAGTCTAGCGGGTCTCGCTCACAAGGTCATCCTCGCCATTTTCATAAATATTGTCATAAATTCTCAAATGCACACCCAATACTCCACACCGAGAAATGTTCCTACCATGAAACGATGTCCACAATTCAGTTCACAAAACTCCTCACCACTCTCATATCCGCCGCCGTCGCTCCGGGCATCGTGCATCGCTGTTCGCCGTCCACGACGAGAAGATCAGCCTTGACCGTATGGATGGAACGACCGTGAGCAATCATGGCCTGGGAAGAGGTCATGGTCATAAGTCAGAAGTCATGGATTCAAGGCACTTCTTCGATTGTTGGCCCAGACTTATCACGTAGAGTGTGCTGTTGCTGCCTGCATGGTCCAAAAATCGAAGAGGTTCGGGATTCAATTGAGGTGGGAGTCGAGGGCCAGATATGCCAGGGAAGGCCTAACTATAGCGCAAATTAGTGCTGAAGGAGTGACTGTAATGTAGAAGATGAATTTTCAATGAGGAAGTCGAAGGGCGGTGCTTCACTTCAACCATTACGAAATAAAGAGCTAAAAATTACCGCGAAATCGTGGCTGATACGCGCGAACTCGGCCTTGTGCACGTGGAAGGTGCGCTCGCCGCCGTTCTGCAAATTGCAGAACAGGATTACGGTAGGCCACACCACCATCCGGCGGGGTACGGTACCATGCATTGGATCATTGCAAGGCCTGCTACCGTACCCCGATCGATCGATACCTACCGCAGTATCGGCTACCGTAATCGCCCAGTCGGCGTCGGCCGGCTTGTCGCCGCGCAGAATCTCCTCGACCAGACGAAGCTTGTCGTCGGATACGGTAGCCGGCCTGAACGGGCGATCGAGAAATGACTGGTTACGGTAGGCAGAAGGTTACTGTAGTCCACAAATTCAGCTATTTAAGACTATGAAAGTCAGTTATCGATGACACGTAGGTTACGGTAGCACTGAC
>LS487253.1:0-10046 GCA_900490705.1 Pristionchus arcanus | reverse complement strand
TGACGTTCTTTGCAATGAACTTTCGGGTAATGTAGTTAGCCGAGGATGAACGGAATAATGAGCATGAAGTGCGAAAGGAATTTGCATCAGGGGAGCTATTTGAAGAAGTAAGCAAAGGTAAAGGTACAGGCTATCCCGTCAATCAAGGCACTTGCGTCATGCGGGAGATCCAATTCCAGTTATTATTTGGCCCAGGGATGGAGAAATGCCAGTAGCGAATGAAAAAAGCGAGAAAAAGCGTTCAGCAAATGATTCACAGCGCAGAAGTCACCGTAAAATTACTCCATTTGTTTGTGCTCCCGCCAGCCACTTTTCCTATTATACGCGACAGCGAAGTTACGTGACTCATCATACGAAACACTCCCACTCTCTCGATTTCCCATGCTCTCTCGCCCGTCTCTGACCATGCACCCAGCTTACTAAGCAGAGAACTGGACCATTTGGTTGTTGAAACATGATCATTGTCTAGTGGAAAGACACGAAAGAGAACAGATCATGTAAGTTAGTCACGTTTTGTGACTGCCCTTTTGTAAAGCCCGTGAAATTTCAACGCGAACGTTGAAATGGTGGACTAAAACACGCGCAAAAAGTAACCGCACAATCTATAAAATGTAATGAAATCTCGCCTGTGCCTTGGATATAGCACGACCTCTATGAGGGCATGAGTACCGGCTTGTTTCTATTGCAGAGAACATGCGAAAGGAGAAAATCGACGATCGAAGGATTGAAAATCTAGTAAAACATCTTTTTCCTAAAGCAGAAGCATGATATCCCGGATTTTCGGAAACGAAAAGCATAAGAAAGTCATCTAGCTTCTAGCAGGGGGGAGTGATTTCTGCTCTCATTTCCCCCGCTCATGACGCGAGAAATGAGAATGTTGCTACGCGGAATCGTCAGGGGGGAAGCGTTTCGGGTTAGAGAAAGCGAGAGAGCACGCGGAATTGAGAGAGTCAGACGCAATTCCTGCGGCGCCTGCATGATTATTTCTTGGAAACGAGCGCCCGCCCGTTCCGACAACTCATTTCGAGCGAGGGGCCGGAAGAGCACTTCTCTAGTTCTCTTAATTTTCCGTGCTCTCTCGCTCTGTCTGACCAGCGAGCCATCGAATGGCTCAAATTGTTGATGAGCGCTGAATAATTGCAGTTGTACTATGCAATTGTAGGAAATGGAAAAATCGAATTGGAAATAAGGATAATCGTTTCGTTTAACGTGCAATAGCATCGATAAACTGTGGGATTGAAGATACGAATAGGGGGTTCATCTACAAGAAAAGTAGTCAAGCAACATCTCAGATGGAGTAAAGCAAAGAGAAGGAAAGTAGTAATAAGCAGAGCATCTAATCAGAATTCAGTGGCGAAAGGTAACTAGGCATTAGCATTCCAGGATAACAACAAACAAGTGGTTGGACTATGTGGATTGAGGAAGGAAAGCGATCTTAGAAACGCAAAAAATACTAGAAATTTATGTAATAAGTCAGTTTGTGATCGAGGATTGCAAACCACTCAATAATATCGTATTACCCATCGCAATACTGTGCCTGGCGGCGGATCGATACTATCAGCTACTGTAATACCGTACCAACTACAGAAATACCGTACCTGTCTACGAATCGAGAACTAACTAGATAATCAGTAATACCGTACACAATACCGTACCTGGCCACGGAGGATCGCTGACTGCTCGTTCCATTGGATCCATTGAGCGTGCCATTGTTGAGCCCGTTGGCTGAGCCATTTACGGCGTTCGTGATCAGCGTGGAGAGTCTGGAATATTATCTTCAGAAAATCTATTGCCTACTCCTATCGACATAAGTTTCATCGATACGATATAGAACATCAGTCTCGTTTCAAAGTGTTACTGTGGCCATTCCTCTTGAATAACAAAAAAGTATCGTCATTGTATGTTCAAAGTTCGGCGTTGTTATTGTTTTGTTTTCCCAAAATAAAAACAACAACAACAACAACAACAACACACCTCGGTGAGCTCCTGTCCCTGCTCTGCTGGGCGACGGTCGGCACGGAGATGCGCGTGATCGGCTGCCCGTTGGTGGACGAGGCGAAGTGGGAGACTTCAAATTATTTGTTTATTATTTTAATTTTGATTATTCATATTCCTGAACCAGATGCAAAACCAAGAGGCGCAGTATAAGATCGCAAACGATATTTTCCTATTTTAGAAATTGCGTTATGTTTTTGTCTTTTTTTTGTCTATTCATTTTGCGAAATTTTGAAAACGTCTGATATGTTTCATTCATAGTATTTGCCTCGTTTTTGCCCTGGTATGACAATTGTAGATAGTATGATATTGAAAAAATAATAAATCACTCACCCCCATTGCCGTTCTGATAGGGCGCGCTCTTCGTAGGCGTTGTGCCGGATGAGTTGGAGGACGAGGGAGGACCTTATTTATTTGATTATAGATATTTATTAAAATTGCTTCAAAATGCACATTTTCAGTCGTTATAGTGCGTTTTCGCGCCATTTCATCACCATTAGGCCAAAAATTGAGCATAAATACCTGTATAGTAAGATGGATTCGCTTGCTTCCTCACGCCTCCCGTGGAGAGCATCGGCGACCGGTGATGGATGCTCTGGAATTAATTAAATTAAATTGAATTATTTTGAACGTCAAAATTGAGACCCAGAGTCAGAGAGCCTACGAAAATCACGCGAAAACCAACTGCAAACCGTGCCTGGGTAAACAAAATCGTCACGCGCGCGCGTAAGATGTGTATTCCTAAGTTACCAACCAAGGAATAGTTTAAATTTGTAGGATTAAAATGAAGAATTAAATTCGGAGACAATGGTTCCTATTCAATCAATGCAGGAGACTACTCAAACAAAGTAAAGCGCTCGCAGTATGTATGTGCGATGTGTGAATCCGGATTGATCTTTGACAGTAATGAGAGGAAAGTAGCATGGAACAATATTGAGAGATGTACTTCATGACATAATGCAGCATCGAATACAAAATAATCAAACGTGCGTGATGACACCAAATCAAACAATGAGATTTGATAAGCCACGGAACCTGGGGGATACTGAGAAACGCAAAGTCGTTCGATGATATCATGTCAAATATTCCTATTAAACCGGATGTCAGTAATGAGGAGAAAAGGAGTAGATTTGAAGGTGAGAGAGGGGGAGAGACAGAGGGTGGGGGAGCATCATTGTCATCACTCATTTCTCCCTCGAGAGCCTGTGTACACAGTAGCACATTATTACAAGAGAGAGAGAGAGAGAGACGAGTAGTGAAGAGAGAGAGGTGGGATGGGGGTTAGAGGTTAGGGGGTTCTGAGGGTGGATCATGGGTAGGGATTGTAGTACTTCTGGGATTCCAGGATGAAGAACATGTCTTTTAATTCTCAGAACTTTTTTTCGTTCAAATTGACGATAAATCGCTCGAAATGAAGAGAAGGTTTCCTTATTCTGATAGAAGTCCTAGTAGTAACATGAATGCTTTCGAGATTGCACGAGGGTTAGTTTATCTTTTTTATACGGAGGATGCTACGCTAATATCACAATCATCCCTACCAACCACTATTGAATTGATAGTGAAACATATCCCTGCGTTTGTCATAATATCTTGCACTAGATTTGACAGGAACTCAGGGGTTCATGGGCACAGACGCAGGGTAGATCAGGAAAGAGAGAGAGAGAGAGATATGAGAGGAAGAGGGACGAGTAACAACCGGGTCTGGTAGACACATACATGAGTAGAAAGAGGAACTTTCAAGTGCTCAGTGTGTATGTGTGTGCATGTGTGTCAGTGGTGCGTGGTGTGAATGGCAAATTGGCCCGAGTGTACGTAGGTATTGTAATGGATAATTATTCGCAAAAATGCCTACATTATGGGACCATCCAGCCCCGCACTACAGAAAAATGGAATTTCTTCGATTTTTGGCCCAGGCAACAACAGCTCCGAATGTGGAGGAGGTGGGGAATGAGAATGGTAGGGAGGGAATACATAACCTAGATTTGAGTAATCCAGTACTCCCTGAATTCGTTAGCGGCATGGAAAGATCGAATGTCGGTACTGGCTGAAGTTGCGATTGGTGATCAGATAGAGGAGGGAAAACGACGTTCACGGGGAGATTTTGGGGGCGATAAGAAGTCAGAGGGTGAAAAAGTAAGGCATAACAGCGAAAAATGATCGAGAAGATTGCAGAGTGCAGAAAGAAGAAAAATCAATGCTTCCCTATCTCAAATTAAACCGATTGTTAGCGAGACAAAGGATTCCCTATCTCTAGATTACGATCTATCTTCCTGATTTCACAATAATTGATTTTTCTTTCTTTTTTTTAATTAAATACCTGCGTTCCGAGCATAGCGTCGTAGTCGTTGGCGTCAGATGAGTCCAAGTCGGTTTGCGACCTGAAATTAAATTTCTCATTGACAAAACAAACAAACAACAATTATTTCGAATATGTTTCATTCTTTGCTCATCTTTTCCGATAAGATCCTCTATTGATGATCCGCACAATTGGGTGTACAAAAATAATCAAAATCTGGAAATTTTCAGAATGTCGTGAAGGCGTGAAAAGAGCAGTGATAACGCAGAGTGAATTGCGCGGAAAGCAGGTAGGAACATACAAAAACACCCAGATTTAACCAAAATCTACTCTGTAGAAGAGATAATTCGGAAATTTCTAATATGTTTCACGCGTCGTTCATCTTCTGCTCTAAACGTGCCAAAATAATGTACCCTTGTTATTTATGCGGTTCAAAAAAGGTGTACTCTGAACAATATACAGGCTCTGGTTCAGGATAAACAGGTCTATCACCTCACCTATAAGGGCTAGGCTGCCTTAGCGGCGGTGGGGGCGGAACTGCAGCTGTTGCAAATGTCGTATCCACGTGGCTTCTTCGCTGCAACGACGTTGACGGCGCCGAGGATTCACTGAAAATCGGTAGTTTAATCAGTTAAAAATAGGAAAAACATCAATTTCAGCCGATTCTGCTTGATGGCACGTAGACAAGCAACAAAATAGGAGAACACAAGTGTTCGCTGGCTTCCGTAGTAAGCGGATTACTGCCGAAGCAGTGACTATGACTGCTAGAGAGCATGGAAAAAGAGGAGAGGCAGGGCAGAGACGCAGAGGAAACGCACGCGCACCGGCAACTAATCGCATGATTGCATTACAGAAGCAGTAGCAGTAAGTGGTAAGGTGAGAGCGGCAGACAAGCAGAGCAGACTCTCTCGAGTTCCCCTGCTCTCTCGCTTCTCTGACTGGCAAGAGCACTTGTAATTGAGAAACTAGTGTTCTGTGAGTGAGGTAAGTGGTTATTACTAGTATGCATTGTACAGGCGAGGGAAGGTCAGTGTGAGGTAAAGACGTGGAGCACTTTTCTACCTCGCTCAAGACCATTTTACGCGGGCTCAAGGCCTTATTGCTTACTGGTGCCACTTATACCTTCATGAGAGTGAAATTCGAGCGATGGGTCAAACAGAGAAAAACAGTGACGTATGTCAACCTCAATCTTACTTTCAATTACATGATTCCACAGAGTATAATGCGAAAAAATACATCTATTTAAGAAATAAGAGCGAATGAAATCCGGTAGGTCAAACGGTAGATCACTCATCGCAATACCGGAACCGGCGGCACAAGCCGAGATGATGATGAATATGAGCTGGGAGATAGAGCCGAGATATCCCTCTCCCCTGTCTCTAACTCTCTCCAATAACCACACTCTCTTGTCCATTCCTCCCTCACCGGTAGAGAGATGAATTTACATGAGCGGTAGCTTATGAAATGGAGATGGGGCAGCACAGATAAACTATAATCGAGACGAGGCGAGATTTGAGCGCGGGAAATGACCTCTAATTGCCCAAAGCATTGCCATCTCTTAGCGTTGTATGCTCTCTCACTGGCAAGAGTAGCCCGTTTTCGAGCTTTAGAATTGATTTTTTTTCCAAACCCCGGAGATGCTATTAATGAAGCAGTCGCATCAAGTACTAGTGGGATCAGTGAAACATATCACATCAGGAGTCACTGCCTTTAGTTTCAGTAAGTGAGTGCATTCTCACGGAGTGAGTGATTGAAACATATCGGAAACCTGAAAGTGAGGAATGTTTTCGTAATTTCCGGAAGAATCGGGATCGAAATTCATCACAGAGCTCAATATTCGCGAAATATCTGTGATTAGTCTTCGAACTTCCGTCGGACAAGGAAGTGAGCAAATGATGATAGCGGAATTACTCTGACGGAAAAGTTAACTTGCCCTCCAAGTAGAATAACGGAAAAAAAAGAGAATTGACCGACGAGCGCGAAATTACTGCGTGAACTTCCCAGAGGAGGAACAGAGTACGCATGGAAGAGTGGAGAATACCGGAATGGAATGTGTGTGTGCCTCTAATCGACATGTGATCGGAAGGAAAGGGAAGGAAGAAGAGAGGGAACAGGAGAGTTCTCAGGCTATTCATTCATTGAATAGTCATGAATAATGCAACTCAAACTCGAAATAGAGTATTCGTGGAAATCACTTGATAGAGATTGTTTGTTGTCGTTTAAACGGACTCTCTTCATTTCGAGTGCTATATCTTTTGTCTGACGCTTTGTCTGATGTGATTTCGTGTTGATCGCTTCGCCTTTCAACACGCACTTGCGACAGACACAGCTGTTTGCCAAGATCAGAGGATGAGGAAGGGAAATCAATACGAATCAGCGAATTAAAGACGTGTGAAACTGAAGATTGATAAGTAACGCATAGGCAGAGGATCGATGAGTAGCACCAACTTATTCTCGATTTGATGGATTTGAGAAAAGAAGACAGTAAATGTTGGCAGAACAAAACGGAAACATCGACACACAACCGTTCGCTGTATCCTACGTGGTTCTTTGGGAACAGAGAGCTACCAGCTGTGTCGCGAGAGATCAGAGAATCGGTATGGGAAAGAAATAGCGAATTAAAGACGTGTGAAACTGAAGATTGATAAGTAACGCATAGGCAGAGGATCGATGAGTAGCACCAACTTATTCTCGATTTGATGGATTTGAGAAAAGAAGACAGTAAATGTTGGCAGAACAAAACGGAAACATCGACACACAACCGTTCGCTGTATCCTACGTGGTTCTTTGGGAACAGAGAGCTACCAGCTGTGTCGCGAGAGATCAGAGAATCGGTATGGGAAAGAAATCAGCGAAATTGGTCAATACTACGGGAAATATGAGCGATTTTTTCAATCACACTTTGTAGATTCAGATTCTATAATGATCCATGATCTTTCAATATCCATGAAAGCAACATCAAGAAAAGAGGAGAAAAAGACATTCATTGTCAGCACAAGCATCTGATCCCAGCGCATTCGACGTGAAGAAGAAAGTGTCCCATTCTGCGAGCAGACTCTTGAGCTCATTCATTCAATGCCAGCTGTCGCAAGATCAGAGGATATCGGAGAGAGAGATCAATGGAAGAAGCGAGAACTGGCACCATTGACAAGAACGTTTCTCAGATGTTACCTTTACTTAGAATAACACTGTGAATGTTGAATTGTACAGATATGTGATCTTGTTCCCACGCACTCTTCCATTTTTCCCTCGGAACAACACTCATAACCGTTGAGGTTTGTGATCAGATGGGCGGGATAGATTCAGGATCAAGAGCCGGAAATGTCTCAGGCAAAAAGCGAAATCTCTTACTTTCCTCATATGATCATGGAAAGCGCAGAGGGATACTGAAAGGAGGACACTACAATTCGCGATCAGGAATGATCAAAAGACAGAACGAAATCGACCCGCATCTGTTCCCACGAGGAAAGGGGAATTCCGGGAATTGCATGTCAGCTGATACGCGTATTGTGTGAGAGAGACCGAGGAATGATCCGACGCTCTCTCATTTTCCCATACTCTCTCGCTTCTCTGATTGACCAGAGATCATTGCGAAATGGGAAGGCCATAGTGTGAGAAAGCGAGACGACGGGAAGGGGGAGAGAGAGAGAGGTTGCAACGCGCATTTCGGGATTAGTTTCAGGATTTTCAAGCGACGGTGCGGATAGATCAAATATGTTTCACAATCTGCTCAAATTTCGCTTTCATCTGATCTCAACAATTTTCAGTAGAAATATTTTTTGAAAAAAATATTCTGCAGAGCATCAGAAGACACGATCAACATTTATACAAATGTAATTGTAGTGGGCAATCGGTATCAAATCAACCAGTATCAAAGAGAAAGAGATGCAGGTTTCGGAAAACACCCCGAGTGACGTTTCACGTGCTATTTTGGGCCCACAAAGTGATGAAAACAGTCGATTTCGTCACAAAAGTGCGGAGATTGACCAACTCATGATCTGCTGTGTGAAAATAGTCTCCCCTGTCTGACTGTCTGACGGGAATTGTGAAAGATGGAGCTCTCTTGCGATCTATGCAATACTTCTATGAACCAGAGCGGTCCAAAACGAAGAAATATCGTTGTTCCAGCTCCAGACTGGTCCACATTGAACGCCTGTTCTTGCAGCTTGCACATAACCGCGTGGTGTGAGAATGAAATGGGAAACGAGAAATAATGGGCCTAACAGAAAACGAGAGCAGAGCGAAAAGAGAAAAGGGTAGAGGGATTGGGACAAGGGGGGATTGAATGAAAGTGCGGGGCGGGAATCGAGCTCGAAATTCAATAGAAGAAGAAGGGGAGAACGGAAGGTCTCTCGCTCAATCATCGATCGCGTCTTCTAATCTATGAACAAACTTTGCTATTTTTGCTCGAGATCGACGAGAGATCAGGCGATTTTGAGAGAGTGCCAGAGAGCGAGAGACATTAGAGATAGAGTAGAACGGGGAGCCTGGGGCAGTTGGCAGGACCGGAAGCGAGAGATCATGATAATCGAGGATAGTGCAGGCAGGCAGAGAGAAGGTGAGAGAGTATAGTGATTGAGGAGAGCGCAAATCAGATTCAAAGGTTAGCTAAAGCGAGAGAGTATGGGATTCGAGGAGAGCGCTTGATTCCAGAAATTCCGTGAACTGTTACAACAACAGCTTATCGGCTCTCCCGAATCTCCCTCTACCGTTCCTATCCGCCTCCGCGCTTATCTCTCTCCTGTACAAGATTTGACAAGAAAAGCAAATCGTCGCTAACCGCAGTAAGTCTGGAGGAGGATGGAGGAGATGAATGGACCGGAACAAAGAAAGGAGGTGCACCGAGGGAAAACAATCGACAACCCATGTAGGGAACGAATTCTGGTTAGAGTAGCGAGAGATCACTGAGACGTGAGAGAATCATATCCCTACAAGTAAGGGAGCACATCAGCTGTGTATTTGAAGAACGTATGGATTGTCTGACTCTCTCACTTTTCCATGGTCTCTCGCTCGCTCTGATCGGTGAGAGATCATTGCGAAATGAGAGAGTCAGATGATTATTCGAGAGTAACCGGTAGACAAATCTCGTGAATTTCTGCACGGCTTCAACAACAGTAATAACACCGTCACGTTCTGCGTATTTACAGCGGGATGAGAGTGGATAATCTAAGATCAAATATCACATGATCTTCCATAACGGAGACTAAGCATAGTCCGATGATCACTGCTCAGATGAACGAAAGTATATGCGAATTGAGGAAAGCGCAAACTAAAATGGTAAAGTTACTTATACGACCTTAGCGATTTATAGTACACTTGGGCACGGAGCGCGATCTAAAATTGGTTAATTTCCCCACTAGAGCAACACAGCGCAGTCCATTTACACTAATGCGATGCGTCCGAATGGGGGAAAAGTGGAGGAGTGGACAAATCAGTGGAAAAGTAGTAGTAGTCAGATTAATCATGACGAAATGGGTGACTCTCCCGGCAAAACTACCACTTCAGACCACTTTTTATGTGAGTCAGACCGGAAAAACTACCTATAAAAACATCAAGCAGGAAAAAATACTTCCCAGACGACTTTACTAGTGATTCATCACAGCAAAACTACCAAGAATAACATGAGCTTCAGATAATTTTCAGCTGTCTCAGAGCTGCAAGACTACCTGGATATCTTGTAGAAAAACAGCGCGGTAAGAAAAAAGCAAAGCCTTCGTTCTAGAGCCCATGAACATAAATCAAGTGGCGGAAAGTG
>LS487252.1:60479-81198 GCA_900490705.1 Pristionchus arcanus | reverse complement strand
CCAATCGAGAAAAACTACGGTCGAAAACGCTCATTTTTTTCTTCTCTTCATGAAGAATTCCTCATTCTTCATGAAGAGTTACCGTATCGCCCGGTCTCTTCGTGAAGAATGACGCCGCGTCGCGCGCCTTTGTGAGTGAGAATGAAGAGACAAAATTCACTCTTCATTTGCCAGCCCTAGTTGAGGGGTCGAGAGTCGAGCGAAACAAGGGATCTGTGGTATGACAAATTCTGATGCTAGACGTTTCGAATAATGATGAAGGGGGTTTCAATGACAGATTGTTGCATGTCGAGAACTGTTCATTCTTTTCCTTTCTTTTTTTTCCAAAAATTTTTGAATAAGAGATGACGACACGAATTAGCGAGCTGAGTATCGAGTTTTATTTCAGGTCGAGGAGGGTCTCGCATTGTATTCGGCAGAGATGATTCAAGGGCTCCCACCGATTAGCTTGTGAGCTGATCAAATAAAATATTTGCTATCCCGGGACAGTGTGGCGTGATCAAGGATAGATTGGATACAGAAGGTACATCTCATGTGCAGCGATGTCCGAGTGGTTAAGGAGTTTGACTCGAAATCAAATGGGCTCTGCCCGCGTAGGTTCGAATCCTGCTCGCTGCGAATCGTTTTGCTCAAAATGTTCATTAAATTTTTGATTTGTTGAGCAAAAGATAATGGAGGTATGGGGAATCGAACCCCAGACTTCTCGCATGCAAAGCGAGCGCTCTACCCCTGAGCTATACCCCCGATGAATGTTTTGTCTCCCAATAGACACTTTGCCCATGCGCGTTTCTTTTCCCTTTCATTGCTCTATTGTTTGCCGTTTCTCGTAAATGGTTTCGGTGTTGCACTATCCATCATATTACGATTGTTTCGAAACGAATTCGCTTTATCAACAAGAAAGAAAGTAAGATTAGTAAGTCATGCATGAAAAGAGAAGGGGCTTTTCCGCATCTTTCTCTCCTATTTCAATAGTAACTTTCTGGTCCCTGGCCAGGTCTGACACTCGTGTTCTCACGCTAAATGACAACGACACCCCGTCCACTTGAATCAGATACTTTCTCGTGTTGCAAAAGACATGATTTGATAGGCATTCTCTGCCGGTAGAGCATTCGATGTAACTGGTAATCAACTGAAGCAGCAAATTATTGTATTGATTGAATAAGCGTTGCCTACACTAACGGAATTTTCATCACTTTGTAGCTCCCACTCATTCCTTGTAGAGATTCCAATCAACGCGAGACAATTCTTCAAGAGTGACCACTTCAAGCATACACTCAGATAGTGCTCGTTCTTCCTGATGGTCTGAAACAGTAATCTAATAATCATTGTTGACCTTGTTATATTATAATAATGCAGCCTCTGGAATGAAGAGACGATGAGCTGTTCACTAGCCCCTACCTCAATTGCTTCAACAAATGATTCTGGCGTAAGGCCGCTGCATGGATTTTCCTCCAAAATCACCGATCGATGCTTGCGAATAAGCTCGAGGATAATTGGGACTGCAAGCTGAAAACTGTCAGTGAAAGAAGTCGTAAAATTGTAATGGTCCCTGAATACCCTGAATGGAGTGCACGTAGAAATCTTTAGCTGGGTAACAGGAGGCAGGTTCGCAAAGTGCTCTCGGTAGATATGGACTGGCTTTCCCAAGTGGAGATCGAGATGCAGCTCCTCGGTTGGCAAAAGTCGCCCAATCATAGCGAAGGTTCTGCAATATTCCGAATTCTCCCATAAATCAACGTACTTTCGTCTTGCGAATCCAGTACGTTAAGATTGACTATTGTTCACTGAAATTCTACTTTCTATGCTAGAACTCGCCTAGGATCGTAGTCGCACCCTGACAATATGCTAACAATCAATCGATAGCAAGTTGTAAACTGCCGTGTAGGACGTAGTGATGATTTTTCCTGGGTGATAAATGAATGATTTTTTTCATGGAAGTTTAAATCGGTGCAGTTTGAAAAGGTCTTACACAGCTTCAATTTTTATTGACATCAATTCAGGAAGGTGCCGAAAAGAAAGAAGATATATCTTACATTGTGTAATCCGGTAATTTTGATTAGGGCACGACCAGAGAGAACGCAGGAAAAATCCGTCGTCGATAGCATTTTGCTATCAACTCTCTGTAAGTAAAAATAAATTTTGATTACGAAAATGAAATGCAAGCAAATGACGAAAACATCCTTTATGAGAAATCCATTATTCAGAAAAAGATGTGTTCCCTAATGATAACAAGATATATGCGTACCTCCATTTTTTCAATCTCCTTGCACCATTTGTTCCTGTTCCAATCGATATCGGCACATCGAATAAGCGCTACTATCTGTAATGTATACAGCGGTAATTAGGAGATCAAAGTCTCTTTTTGATGTTCTCTAGAGATCGGGTTATTGCAAAGATATAGTAGTCGCGTCTGATGAACATTTTCAAAATAATAAAAATAATCTTAATGCCAGTTCAAAATATTAGGTCTGCACTATTAATGCTCAGCAGCTCACCTGCCGTGATGGTATGAGCGGATTGAAGTGACGAGCGCTCTGGAGACTATTTGCAATCGCCCTTTCCAAGTCCTTGCACGAAAAACTGAGACGAATTCGGTCCTGAAAAATAATCACTGTAAAAAAAAACAGCAAAGCAATACTGCGGGAATATGAAAAAAATATATATAAATGTACCTCTAACGTGATGCATTCCTGCTCGACAATCAAGACGAGCAGTTCATGAGGAAGATCGAGCAAGTGTGTTAATACCTGAGCGACAATTATCAAATACTAAAGTATTCTCGTTCGCCTGTCATTATGTGTCATGAGTATCTTGAAGTTTACTCACCGACCGCCTACTTTTCGAAGCTTTTCGAAGCTTTCCCTGCTGAACTTCCATCTCCTGAAAAAAAAAGTTGGATAAAATTCGCGCTAAGGTTTTCGAAATAAAAGAATGTAACCATGAGCGACGCTGATTATTAAAATAGTCGTGGAGCGATGAGGTATGGGCAGAGACGCTTGGATAGATATTGACGCTTGTGTTTTAAAAATGAGTTCGAACATATTTATCAGCCAACAATTAATCAAGCAAAGAAATATGAAACAATGATTTGGAAATTGAATTGAAGGTAGTGAAACAAACAGACGGCATGTTAAGCGGAGTGATGAGGGCGGCCAAATTCCTTGAAAAAATATGTTTGAAAAGCTGAAAAAAAAACACTCATGGGCGCGTGTGGCAATAGTGAGAGAAAGTGAGAAATGCAAAAAATAATGGAGGTATGGGGAATCGAACTCCAGACTTCTCGCATGCAAAGCGAGCGCTCTACCCCTGAGCTATACCCCCGATGGGAGAGCCTCTCCCCACCACTCTCTAGAACACAGACTACGGCACTCGGACACTGTGCATTCTTTCTGATTTCATAATTATTCTAATAATTAAAACCTCTTGTTAGTTACAGTCATTACGACAGTTTGCATAGGAGAAGAAAAGAAAATTGAACGAGGAGCTTTCGTTCCTTCGAGCTATTATTTCTGCAGACTCCTCCCACAGCATTCTTCATCGACAGAAAAGGGTTGTAGTCGAACTTCAAACTTGAAATATGAAATGTTTCTGAAACGTATCTGGATTCTCTTTCTGAATATGGCTGAACGCTTGAAATCAACAGCAATCGGATTCAAGGAAAATATCGTTTGCTGACTTTGAAAATGCAGAAAGCTAAAAATTGAATCAGCGTGGGAGAAAAATGCGCGATGAAAATAGCGTTAGTTATTCATTGATTGCAAATACAGGCGCTGAAGCCACACCATGAATCAAGGTAGTTGAATTTCGTTGTTGTTTTCAACAAGAACATGAATTTTTTCAGCTGCTTTTATCGCAACTATCTTGACTGCTATTGCACTGTTGCGTGGAATCGCATCGGACAACCCGAAGACGGTCAAGGCACGTTTCCATGTTTTGCTATTGAAAGGAAAGAAATCAAATCCAGATGTGTGCCTGGTACGGGCGGCCTCCTCTTTGTGGCTGGCCCGATTGTCCTGAGGGCTACACGGAAGTTGCTCGAGAGAGATACGCTGGGAGTGAGCATGCGGATTTCAAATTGTGAATTCATCATTGTTTTCTCCCACAGATCTTCACTATTATGTGTCATATGCAATAGTTCTCCAATACTTATCCCTAATTCGTTGCATGAATTTACAAAAAAAAACCCGCGACCGTTCAGCTACTGTCAATCCGGTCGAAAGGCGTTGTGTTGCGAGAACAAGGCGATCATTCGGGATCCGAAGCAGGTGCGCGATAAATTCTGAGAGATTGAACCCCAATATTCTTGTTCTTTCCAATTTTAAGCATTGATGATCGAGATGTTTTCCAGCACTGTCGCATGTCAAACTCTTCTTGCCCTAGTGACCAAGTCCACCTGTACACCCAGATCAGGCTCGAAGTGCTGGAGAAATCGTGAGTTTCAAAATTTAAATTAATATTAATTCATATTTTATTCAGAGCATACATCGCCTACAGTCAAATGTGCTGCGACTCTAACGTTATCACTCTTGAGATGATTATTTGAAGACCTATAAATGTGCAAATTTTAATTATTTTCATTGCAAATAAACTATTTCACAGTTTTTGATGCTTCGGATATTATTATTGATTGTTATTGTCAACATTTCTCGTTTTCTCGTCGGTTTTGAGCAAATAATCAAATCTCACTGAATCGGTAGCTGTTTCTGTACGTACAAGGTGAAATGCCTCTGAGAGAGATAGCGAGAGAGAATCTACTGGTAGGATGCCTTGATTGAGCGGTCGTGTGTTTATCAATCAATCGTAACGAGCCGCGTAGTGTGTTTATGATACGACGAGGTATTGCTTACAGTCTCTTGACTATCGCGCGGAAGGGATGACTCTGGTTAATGACAGCTCACGCATTTTCGAGCTGTCCAGTTACGGACTCCAATGAAAATATATTTTACAATCAATAGTTTTCAAAATTTAATCATATTTCCCGTTCGAATCATCTTAAGTGCGTTTGGTCATCTTAAGAGACCGGATCTGGGAAAAGTGACCATCGCCCGGACATTGCTCCAGGATTTTCGATTCCGGCCTCCGTACTCATAGGGCCTAGGGGGCCTTTGACCTTGTTTACAAAATTGATGACGTCACTGCTTGTATTGCGAAATGCGGCGCGCCAGGTGCGGGTATGCTGAAAAGTGATGAACATTCATATTTTCTCAACCGATCGAGATAGATCAAAAATTCTTTTTGCTGTGTTTTAGGCATGCCCTGAGTACATCATAGCCACATTACGAATGAATTTTGAAAATTTCTAAACCAGACTTTCAGTGTCAAAATTACATACTTTCTCGATTCTCTGTATTCCTTAGTGATTTGGGAAACTCTTCAAGCATATGATGATGAAGCGTTTGTATGTGGGCAATTATTGGCAATATAATAGGTAAGATCTGGATTGTCAGAAATCGACTTTTTTGAATCTGAACGTCTCAGACCCCTTATCGAGCCTGGAATTTCCGGCCTTTTCCGCTTCCTTCCAATGTTAATCCATGAAAATAACGCATAGGTAATTTTATCACACCTTCTAGTAGAGGCTTATCACCATAGGAGTTGAATCCGCGATAATGATTTTTATAGATTTTTCGAACCGTGACCCGGGGTTCATGCCTCGAATCTGACTCATGACCATGAACCCCGGGTCATGGTCCGAAATGAACCGAAAAAGTCATGATGGAGGAACTTCGAATACTATACACCAGTTATGCTACAGTAGCCCAGTAATAGATTGTAACCGAAAACACCGTAATACAGGTATCGCAAAGTGGAATTTATCGAGATTTTGATTAAAAAGCCATTTCTCTTTTCCTCCACTGCCGCAGTACGGTGATTTCGATTACAATCTATTACTGAACTACTGTAGCATACACTGGTGTATAGTATTCGAAGTTCCTCCATCATGACTTTTTCGGTTCATTTCGGACCATGACCCGGGGTTCATGGTCATGAGTCAGATTCGAGGCATGAACCCCGGGTCATGGTTCGAAAAATCTAAAAAAAATCATTATCGCGGATTCAACTCCTATGGTGATAAGCCTCTACTAGAAGGTGTGATAAAAATACCTATGCGTTATTTTCATGGATTAACCTTGGAAGGAAGCTGAAAAGGCCGGAAATTCCAGGCTCGATATGGGGTCCGAGACGTTCAGATTCAAAAAAGTCGATATCTGACAATCCAGATCTTACCTATTATATTGCCAATAATTGCCCACATACAAACGCTTCATCATCATATGCTTGAAGAGTTGCCCAAATCACTAAGGAATACAGAGAATCGAGAAAGTATGTAATTTTTACACTGAAAGTCTGGTTTAGAAATTTTCAAAATTCATTCGTAATGTGGCTATGATGTACTCAGGGCATGCCTAAAACACAGCAAAAAGAATTTTTGATCTATCTCGATCGGTTGAGAAAATATGAATGTTCATCACTTTTCAGCATACCCGCACCTGGCGCGCCGCATTTCGCAATACAAGCAGTGACGTCATCAATTTTGTAAACAAGGTCAAAGGCCCCCCAGGCCCTATGAGTACGGAGGCCGGAATCGAAAATCCTGGAGCAATGTCCGGAGAATGTCAAAAGTGGTGAATTTTCTCAGATCCGCTCTCTTAAGTGTGCCGATTTTAAATTGTCGATTTTTTAATTTTCCTTTACGTTACTTTTTCGAACTGCAATATTAACTTTTTTTTTTCAATGAACATGTTTTCAGATTTTTACACAATTTCACACACTTTGTTCTGGATGCGAGGCCGAGACGTCATAAATTATTCAATTCGAAGTTGAGAAGGTATGTTTTCCTTACCTATTTGAACCGAATTGAACCGAATCGTGCAGTCTGAAATAAATTAATGAATATTTGTGTTTAAATTAATTCCAATTCATTACATTACAGGTCTTCGATAATTGGAGTACGAAATGAAAACTTTGATGAAACAACTAAGTGTGAAAAGGGACAATTTTATGGTTTGTGCATACATAGATTATTTCGAATACTTATTAGGTTTTTACCACGAGGTTTTCATTCTCTGATTTGTATTATGTGCATTATCAGACGCATTAACTTATCAATAAGCATAAATTAATTACAGGATCCGTCGATTCGCAACAGCTTTCGAAATGTCGCGTTCATCAAGTAATTATATATTAAGTAATTGTGCGCCTCGATCTCGAATAAAAGAGCCTTTGAATTGTGTGTGTATATAAAAAATTGAAAATGTAGCGCTGTCTATCCTATGAATGTGTGCTTGACAATTAACTTTTGTAGAGCGTATAGAAATGCAAGACCCTATTTTCCTTGTGATACCGTGGACTTGATCATATATCTTATTGTTGTTACTGCTTCTTATTGTTACGAAATGTATTCATCCATCCATCAAACATTATCAAACAGTAATGCAATAGTGATAACTGTGAAATGCAAATTGCAGATAGTCATACCTATGACTATGGAAACAGACGCGAACCAGGAAGACATACGAAAAGCTGGATCAATGAGCTGAAACGGAAGATACGTTCTTACTGGTTGAACATCAATGCTTATTGTTGAAGAAGTGCCCTTAAAGCGATACTGCTCTCATTCATTCATATCGGGTTATTCGGCAGATAGTACTGAGTGGGCTGTCGGATGCCGTCGATGACTATTTCGCCCGACGCGATGCCCACACGCAACGGTCCGATGGTTCGCTGCAAGTGATGGTTTCGAAAAAAAAATGAATTGAACTTGCGACCGACTCACAAAAAATAAGTTAGCAAATTTCGAACCTGTAGAAACGGAAGGAGATGCTCCGAGTCGCTCTGTTGGCTCCGAGTCTTGAGCACATCACACAACCGCTCAGTGAACTCGTCGGGTGAAATCTCGCCGTAGAGGACTTGCTGGAGAAATATCATTTGCTAATTAGGACTGTCAGAGTGAAGAATCCGTCTCTTCAGTCCGCGTACTCCCTCGTAACTCTGATCGGTGAGAGAGTACGCGGGGACGGAATCTTCACACTGACATGCTATGGCGATGATACTTCGCGTCAACGACAAGCAATCATCAATGAAACCCAAGAATAGAACAAGTACTGAGACGGGTCCCAGACATTCCCATTCTTGACGTCCCTCTCCTTACGCCGAATAATCCCAAATGAATGAATGAGATCAGTATCGCTTTAAGGGACTTCATCAACAATAAGCATTGATGTTCAACCAGTCAGAACGTATCTTCCGTTTCAGCTCATTGACCTCTCCTTACCGATACAATCTCTATCACTGCTGCATTCATCCGTGCACGTTCAGGATTCGCGTCGTTGTTATCACATTTTGACGCGAAGTTGTTTATTGTTCCGCGCGTAACGAAATTGCTATTAAACTATGACCGCGCTTAAAATTAAGCATTAAATATATAATTGATGACCATTACCATCGTATCATTTTTAAAATGTGATAGCCAATGCGACAAGGGTGCGGAAGAACCGTTCGCATTTGTGGGCGTCAGCTCGCTCCTGGGCTGGGTCCGGGAAGCCGAATTGGGCCATCCTGAAAAGACATGAAATTTTAATGTTGCCTCAACTGTTCCATGGAAAAGAAGAAGTCACGCATTTTGAAAGGTCCGAAAAATCCGGTTTGAGTGTAGTAGTTTGAGTATCAATATTGCAGTTGCGCTCATGGAAAAATATTCTAGCATCAAAGGTCTAATCACAATCACTTTTCACACCGGTCACTTTCCCTGACCTCCCGATAGCGCAACCGGGCAGAGACGGAGAGGAGAGACCACTCTCCTCTCTCCTTCCTCCTCCACTCTCGTCAACACACAAACATGCTGGAAAGTGAGACAGGGAATGAATGCAGAATCTCTTTCGATAAGGCTCTCTCTTTCGTGATAGAGAAAACTATAGATAACGAGAATACTGGAGAGTGTATTTCGCAATACGCGCGCACTCCCATCCTTTCTCATACTGCTCTCATACTAGCAACACACCGGCTGAGAGCTCTCCCTCTCCTCCTCCTCTCTCTCTTCTCACTATCGAGCGACTCTCCACTCCTCATACACTTTCTCTGCATATCTGGCCTGCAAGAGACACAATGAGATGGAGAGACGACCCTCCCCGTCCCTCTCTGTCTCTCCGTCTCTCTTCATTCCTCTTCTCTCTCGCCTGAGTACCCTGCATCTTTCTTGCTCTCTGTTGTGAGCTGGGGGAGAGGGGGACCAATAACCTCACTCTCTCCATTCTCAATGCTCTTTCGCACATCTCTAACGCTGCCCTTGTGACAGGGCGATCTAGAGCCCTACCACTGGGGTCATCCTCGGCACCCGAGACTCTTGCACAGAATATTCACCGTAATTGGCGTCCCACTGGCCGTTTTGGAGTCCTTGTTCAGTATTGCTCGATCAATCACACAATGATTGTTGTTATTGTTGTTGTTTTCCTTGTTGTTATCGGTTTGGCTCAATCGAGCCATATTCCTGGACCCTTTTTTCCTAATTCACCTTTGTTTTGTTGTTGTTATTGTTGTTGATTCCTTGCCAATATCTTACTTTTGCTATTGTATTGTGATTGCAGGTATGACGGACCTGATGCATTTCAAGTTTACGCACGACGGGTCGTGGCACCGGTAAATATTTCCTTGTTATTAGTATTATTATCTAACTACGCAGTGGATATTTTGTTCTCAGTGGCTCGCTGCAAAGGTACTATCTAAATCCGGTTTGAATAAGAGTGACACTTGGAAGCATGTGAAACTGACCGAGAAATTACTCGGAATAGAAGCGAACAGAAACATGTGCATGAAATAAAACATAAATCATTTCCACCTCTATGTAGATTTGTGCTGCCGACACGTGGAGGTAGGAAAGTATTTCGACGATTGAAGAAGAGGATTCTCTTAGTATTGGGAGCTGCGGAGCAACAGATTTGGTGGGATGGTGAGTGGAAGTTCTTCTGCTAGATTTCGTACTGAATGACCGCTCATACAATTCCCGATTCAATTAGAACGACATTTGCGTCATCATTTAATATCTTCACTTTATTTAACTTGCTTCAGTATTATTAATATCAGTGGTCATAGAGAACTTAGCCCCAATTGAGACGCCATGGAAGACTTGTATTGATGTCTTCATTGATTTCATTCACTTCAGATGGCGACACGATCAATTGCCTCAACGATTCGGTCGACCTCGTCGCGGCTATCGCTTTCGCTGAGAAAGAAGGGCAACTGTGAGTCCAAGTAGATAAACAATATTTGATGATGAAACTTCTTGTGAAAAAATACAATGCATCACTATTGTTGTGTTGCAACTTACACGAACGAGTTTAAAAAATTCTAAATAAATAATTTCAGTCTCTCCACCATTCCATGCGTGTACATCCAGTTCGATCCGACCCCGAGTGCACAGACGGGAGAGGTATGAATCTCTCTCTATTCCATAATCTCTCGTTACAATGAAAGTCTGACTCTCTCATTTTCCACGCTATCTCGTTTCTTTGACCGACGAGAGAGTGATGTGAAATGAGTCTTTCGCTTTACCATGCTCTCTCACATATCGATAAAGCACAATCCGAATAAGACGATTTTCCAGATGGAACCAGACTTCAAGCAGGCCATGAGAGACGCTCTGACCAGCACACTTATACAGGTCAGAGATGAGTCAAATCGACGAGACGAGGAAGCGAGGAGGAGGGAGACGGAAAAGGTCGACGACTCAATTCGGGATAGGATTGAGCAGGTATGTTTGCCACATTAATCAATTAGTTTCTCCGGGAGATGTCACGAAAACAATAAATAATATTGAAATGTTCTCCTCATTTTACAATGTTGTTGAGATAAATTAAATAAAAATAAAGCTGTCTCGCGATGATTATAAAGAATGCAATGATTGCTTTGCAGATCGCTGCGATGAGTGAGGAGATGCTGAATTCCACATTCGCGGTACAGCAGGCAATTGAATTGTCTAATGTGGAGGAGTTGACTGGATTGAGGTTGGTCTTAACCTGATTCCCTTAGTCGTGTCACCAGTGTTTAAAAATTTAATATTAATATTATTATTGTAATTATTGAAGAATCATCTCGGAGAAGATTTCCCGAGTGGACGCCATGTTCACTGAGCAAGAGCGAGTGCTTGCGGATATCATGCAGAATACGGAGGTGGGTGTTGTAACATTAATCTGTAAATCTGTCAAAGTATTTGAATCGGTTGAGAAACGAGCTTTTGTTCAAGTTGTTTTCTTGAGAAAACAATATATTTTAGTTTTTCGAATATAAATTACAGGATATGCAGTGGCAGCTCAACGAACAATGGCTCGAGAGGAAGATCCAAGCCAAGGTAACTATTTCATCCACAAAATTGGCGAATACCACTCGTTCAGGATGCTACTCAGCCCGAGAACATGTCCCTGGAAGAGGAGCGCCTTGCGCGCCTCGGCTACCTTCCCTGCTCTGCCTCTAGCACCACTACTACTCCACAGGTCCCCTCTCATGCAGTTCGCACCGTTGAGCGCGGAACCGAGGCGCCTCCGCTCGATCAGAGTGAACTCTCTCCCGAAGAGAAGCGCCTTGCGCATCTCGGCTTCCTTCCGTGTACCACTGCGCGCAAGACCAAAACCACTCCTGCAGTAGGCGTCGTCGAACGAGGAACTTGTCCACCGTTCGAATACGTCGCGCCCGGACCCGTCGCTCAGGCTGCTCCTCTGCCGTATGATGTGTCGCTGCAACAACAGCGTCTCGCACACTACCCTCCGCGCACCGCGGAGAAACAGACCGATACCGATCCCAACGATTGGCTGGAGCAGTCTCGAGCGAATCTCGCACCTCTCAACGAGTGGCTCAAGAAGAATAGAATGAGTCTCGTACAGACCGATGCCACCACTCCGGATGCCGATGTCTACATACCAAAGGCCGCCACCACTCCGCCCACTGCCACAGTGTCAATCCCCAGCAGCGAACTCACGTCGACCATGCGCGACTGTGCCAGCTCGCCCAACGATCTCGCCGCATTCGAAGCGGGGCTCGAAATCTGGCTGTGGAAGATGCTCGCCGCCGAGATTCTCGACGAGGCCTTCCCCGCCCCGACTGCAGTCCCTGACGACGCTGCTGCTGCTTCAGACGAGGTGCCCCTGGAGCTCCAATCGCTGTTCGCCGCTCTGGACGCTGCGGAAGCCATTGCCGATGACGACTCTGATTCTGAAGACGTGCTCGACGAGCCCATCGCTCTGCCCTCATCGCCGTCCGCATTCAACGTTCACTGCCGATCTAGAGAAGCGCAATCCCTGCTCGCCTCTTTGGATAAGGCAGAGGCGATCGCTGACGACTCGGAAACTGAATATGTGCTTGACGATGCTGACGGCATCCTTCACGTCTGCGCCGCAGATCCCAGAGGCGTTAGCGGCCCTCACTCCCGATCTCAAGAACTCCTAGCTCTGCTCGCCTCTTTAGAGAAGACGGAGGCGATTGTTGATACTGGAGACGTGCTCGACGATGTCACCGATGTGCTCAACACAGCCCCGATTCCTAATGAAGTCGTTCTTGGCGCGCTCGATGCTCCTCGCTGCCGTTCCCGGGATCTCCTATCGTTGCTCGCATCTTTGGAAAAGAGGGAAGCGATCGCCGACGACGGAAAGGATACTGAAGCCAGAATCGACGCCGCCCTTGCTGTTCCCACTGACCACGGCCGGGCTGTTGACCTCGTCACTTACCTCGAGTCCTTGTCGATTAGTGACGACGTCGCTGCTCCAGAAGCCGTCATCGACGACCCTGCTCCTCGCTACCGATCCGCAGAGCTTCGATCCTTGCTGGCATCTTTGGAGAATCCGGAAGCGACAGATGACGTCATCGCCGTGCCCACCTCGCCATCCGGCATCAGCACCCTCCCGTCAGCTGCATACATCGACAGCGTCGTCTCCCAAGTGGCCGCAGCGAGAGCGGCAGTCGAGGCCGTTGCAACGATTGACATGGAGAAGGAGGGAAGACTGCCGACGATCAGCGAGAGCGCCAAGGATCCTTCACCAATATTTACTCTTCCCCGCACGCTCAACACCGACGCGTACGGCCTTCTGTTCGTTGGGAGCGCTTCAGAACAATCTATCGCAGCAGCGAAATCGAAGTTGGTCAGCGATGTGCCACTCGGGAAGCCGGCTACGATTGAAGCGCAATCGAACAAGAAGAGAAGAAGGGAAGAGGAGAAGAAAGAGGTGAGCTGTTAGCATGTAATATTTCGTAATCAAACGTCAAAAATCGCTTTCATTTAAGTTCGATACAGCGATCAGGGCGATGGGCGGCCGTGTTGAGGGGGACGATGAGGAGATCTCATCAGTGCAAACGACGAGCGAGGAGAGGAAGGCTCTGAGGAAACAAGTAAGCGCATCATTCGTATCACCTTTTTTTGACAAATACAATTTCAATATCTATGAGAGCTCGTTCTTTCATACCGATTTTGGGATTTCTGACACATGGCGAGAGGCACTTGAGAGAGCACACGAAAGGGAGAACTATAGCCACATGAACTGTGTTTCAGATCCGGGCGATGGGCGGTACCGTTGACTCGTCGGAAGATGAAGATGTCGCTCCAGTGGAAGCCAACAATGCCCCATCGCCAGTCCCTATTGAACGTGCACCCCAATTCGACCGTCTAGTTAGAGCCTGGACGCGCACTGACGAGGAATCGAATGCCGCACAGGTTGGTTCATTAACTTTATCGTAATGAGTAAATTTACACAATGCAGAGCATGGAGACAGGAGCTGTTGCGGCAGAACAGCTCACGGCCCAACTGAGAGAGCGTATGCCTCCTTCAACTGTGGAAATGCCTGTTGCTTATGAATCGGTGTTCGATTTGGGCGCCGAAGCAGCTGCAGAGATGTACGGAGGTAAGAACGTATGACTATTCTAGTTATCTTATTGGAATCAATTCCGGAATTCCAACAAGTGATCAAGCGAAATGAATATGAATCGGGGAGAGCTATCCTTTGCTGTTTCGCATTGGATTTCAATTCTTATTAGATTAGAGTACCAATAAGAGAACCCTAATTATCATCTTATGAGTGCTCAATAGTTATGCGCGAGTATCACCTAAGATCACTTTATCGTCAAAGATCATTCGATTTTTCAGCCGACTCCTTTGCCGCAGCACAACTGGCGATGATTCGCGATGCTCACGGGCCTGCTCCGCGCTACTCCCAGGGATCGCTCACGGGAGCCGAAGTGGTGAGCGATTCGTATCCCCGATCTAACATATCCATACCGTTCAAGCGCTGGCAACACTTACAATTAGAAGAATCAAGTATATTGATGGGTGTAACAATAACTATCCTCCCAGCTGCAACAACGTGCCCGTTACGAAGAAGCGAAGCGCTGGCTCGCCGGCATTATGGCGACCTCGCCCGAGGGCCCGATTTGGATGGCCCCTGCAGCCGATGCGCCGGCCTCAGCGTGGACTTCCACTGAAGACTTCCTGAAGAACCTTGACGAGATCGACAGAGCCGCAGCTCAGATTCGAAATGAATTCGGCATGATGAGCACAGAGGAGTTGATGGCGTGCCTCGGTAGTATGGGCGCGGAGAGGACGGAGGTTGGACATGTTCGACGTCTCAACTATGACTAGACCTCGAGAAGTGATACCGCCGTCTGTTCATTTCACACACTCTCTCGTCGACCGAGCGGGCGAGAGAGTGTGCAAAATGAAGAGACGGCGGTATCATTCCACGAGTTCTAACTATGACCCAGCCTTTTCTCGCAGAAAATATTCACATTAAGAGCTATCATAGTCAGCGAAGGCAGAGAAGATACATTTTTTGCAATAATGTTGAAACATAAGAAGTGTACCAATTCCACTAGAATCCACTCAAAAATAGAGGGTATGAAATAGGAAACTGTGCTGTTAAGCGTAGGTGATCACTTACAAATTCCAGACTGACGAGCAACCAGCTGCAACTGCTCCTGCTGATGCTCCTCATGCTGCTGTAAATGACGAGCAGCCAACTACGGCTCCGAGCCTCACAGAATCCGAGCAGGTGAGCACTTGACTTATCACTTGACTTATCACTTGACTTATCACCCACTCATTATTTTAGTCATTTCAGGAAACATCCAATACCCGTTACGAAGATGCGAAGCAGTGGTTTGCTGCCCAGAGTGCGCTGTGGACAAGGCCTGCTGCACCCTCAGCTCCATGGACTGTTGGCAACAGCAATCTTGTTGATGAGCAGCTGAGGACGATGGCAGACCAGTTCAATACCGATCCTTCCGTGGCTGCAGCCACCCGCGAATATCAAAGAAATCAAAGAAAATATCTGCGTAACAGGATCACTGAAATGAAGAACGAAGCGGCGCGCCTCGCTGCGGAGGTAGGATTTTCACCAGCGATTATTATGAAGTGGTGAAGATACATTTGACATACAGTTTTCGCAAGAATCAACGCAAAAAAAAAGAATTCAGATAGAAAAGATGGGCAAATTCGGAGTCAATGACCACTCTCAAATTCTAGGCTGTTCCTGTCACGGACGAGCAATCGACCGCAAGTGCTTCTTCTGATGCACCTCGCGCTGCTGCAGAAGACAACGTCGTCCAGCGTCCTGCTTCTGCTGCAGTCGAGGAGGGCGTCGCTTCCGATGCTCCTGCGGTAGCTGCAGGCACGGCTGATCAAATCACTGTCGATACTGCCGCATCCGAATGGGCTTCTCGTGCAGAACACAGAAAACTCGTTGCCGACCAAATGAGGAAGATCTTAGATCGGTTCAAAGCCGGTCCTTCCGCATCTGAAACCCCATATGCATACTACAGAAATTTCGAAGACCTGGTAACTGAGCAGATAAAGTCGATGACCATTGGAGTGGAGAAGGATGAAGCGGAGGTAGGTGTTTGAAATGTATTACTCATTCCTATCAAAAAATGTATTACTCATTCGAAGGGCGTTTGGATTATTGATGCAAAATATCAGATTTTCATAAATAATTAGATTCCCTTGGAATTGATCGAGGGAAATGAGGTGAGTGAGACCCCTCTCCCTCGAAATGAGTGGAGAGAATGACTCCCCTCAAAATCGTCTAGACGCGACCGTCTAGACCATTTTTCTCCCAGAGAAATGGTCTAGACGTCGACACTGTTCGCACCATTATAGTGAAAAACATTAGAAGTTAAAATGGGCAAAATCGAAATTGATGATCACACAAATTGACCCTGTGTAAAAGAAAAGGAAAAATCAGAATAGATGTTTCAGGAACCGCGAGAGAGGCCGAGGCTGAACTTTCAGCCGATAATTAAATCGAATGAAGGGAGTGTTCTTACTCAAGAGGTGCGTGATGAAGTGGCTGATGCAGCTGAGCAGAGTACAAAGGAGCAGAGAAGAGCGGCCGTGGCCATGCTTGCGATTGTGAGTTATTACAAAATCAGATTAACGGCTAAAATGACAAAGAAAACACCGCTATGGAGAAGTGCTCAAGTTTCGTTCCCAAATTTGAAGAGATGAACTGGCCTTTAACGTAGAAACGACATTAATTGTAACATCAACTGAGTTTCAAGCATATACTCGACGTAAAAGTTGCCAGCAACCTGCCATCGCTCTCGTTATCAGTAGTCTAGTATCCTCATATCCTTACGCTCAAAAGTATTCAGGAACTGAGCCAGGAAGCGACGTCTCCGGAAGTGTTCATCATGCTGCTCAGTGATGTGCTCAAGTCACGTCCTCGCGCGGCGTTGATGCCCTTCATTGAGGTAATTGAGTTTCATTGAAAAATAGTCCTTAGTTCTTTAAGTAGGTGTGTATGAACTAGCCTCCTTCGGAGGCTAGACCCTGCGGGTAGCATGCAGCCTGCGGCTGCAGTGAGGCTCGCTACGCTCGCCTAGTGAGCGGCCGAAGGCCGCTCGCGGTCGGTGAAGAATGAATAATGAATTCGACTCTCACTGATTGGATTAGTCTCCCCTCTCTCTCGCTAATCCAATTTATTGCGCCAGAAAATGTCGCCGAGAAAATATCGAAATTCCCCTATAGGTGTGTATGAACTAGCCTCCTTCGGAGGCTAGACCCTGCGGGTTGCATGCAGCCTGCGGCTGCAGTGAGGCTCGCTACGCTCGCCTAGTGAGCGGCCTACGGCCGCTCGCGGTCGCTTTGCGAGTGAAGAATGAAGAATGAATTCGACTCTCTCTAATCCAATTTATTGCGCTCGATTCGTGTCCTCCGGAAATATCGAAATTCCCCTAGGTATATTAGATGTGCAGTTGAGAACATTCACAGAATTTGACGAGTACAGTAGCTTTGCAAGTGAATTCAAATGCACTTGGAATTGATTTCGAGAGGAATGATTGGCTCTCTCACTTTCGCATGATCTCTCGCTTCTCTGTCCGATGAGAGAGCATGGCGATAGTTCCTTTCTAATATCTATAGATGGAGATAGCTTTCACCAACAACCTAAAATTAGTCACTCTGACGTGTGAGAGAGTACGGTATGGAGAGATGCATGCAAACGAGAGCCACCACAGTACTCCTTGACTAACATTATTCAATTTCCAGGTGATCCTTCCTTACATCAGTTCTGCACTCCTTACCGACGATATCGTCTCAGTGGACTCTCTTGGAGACCGACTAGCGGAGCGCTTCATCGAGTTGCAGGTATGAGCCAGCCACACATATTTCGCACTACCTGTACACTATATCTAGTTCGAAATACAGGTAATCGTCTCTTCGTTTTCCACACTCTCTCACCGGTCAGAGAGGTGAGAGAGTGTGTGAAATGAAGAGAAGATTACCCATATGTCGAACTGTTCTGCACACTTTTGTTAGCTAGAAATGTATTCTTAGAGAAAAAATATTTCCGTACGAATTTGATCTTCAGGCCTCCTCTGACGCCGTCATCGTCGAGGCGACGTTGACTGCTCCTCGGTGGATCGACGACTTGCTGCATGAGCTGCAGCGTCCGCCTCCTCCTCCTCCATCGCAGAAGAAGAGAGATCCCACATCTTCGATTGAGAAGTTCAAGGCCCAGCTGAAGCAAAGCGGAAGAGGGTCGAAGATGCAGGCAGCAGGTGCAACTCGCTTACAATTTATTTATGAAATTATATGAGGTGTTGCTCCAAGACGTTGTTGAGTTTGCTCTTTTTAGGCAAGCCAACACTCTTTGCCAATACGCCTGAAGAGCGAAGAGCGGAGCTCGAGAAGAAGAAGGCCATGGTTCGTGAATCTTTCATCTATAGAGAATCCCGAACTCGGTATCACTTTTGAAATGTGGAAAAGAAGAAGTGAGAAGTTTGGTTGCATCATATTGGTTATTTGCAGCTCGCCAGGATGCGTGAGACCAAGAAACGGAGTGATGCGGAGATGAAGGCGCATTGGGAGGATTTCGGCAAGCGTGTAGCCAAGAAAGAAGTGGAATACAAGACGAATAAGGCGCCTGCGGAAACGCCTGCACTCAAGACGGATATAGTGACAAACACGACTCCACATGATCGTACCGTGTCGAATGAGGAGGATGCCATCGCCAGATACGCAGAAGAGGACAGGCGACGTGATTCTGAGAAGCTAAGGATGCGGGATCAGGCCCGATTAGCCGCCCAGAGAATGGATGAGAAGATGGAGAAGAAGAGAGCTGAGGAAGAGTATGAGAAGTACTTATCGGCGATGTTCGAGGAAGAAGAGCTTCGATACTCGGATATACCAAATAAGTGGCAGCGGAGCGAGTTGGCTCTCCGGAAGATGGGAGAGAGGTGGGATAGGGAGAGGGTGCATAGAGCTCGTGAAGAGCTTGAGAAACTAGCCAATCCGACGTCGGAACAAGAAAAGGAGGAGAAGGAGAGGCTGACTCGGAAGTTGGAGAGTTTGGAAGACTTTGAAAGAGCCAGTCGGATGATCCTGGATGAGCTATTAGGGGCACCAGATGAGGAGCAGGAGAATATGGAGGGAGCTCGTGAAGATGTTGTGATAACGTCTCGCAAAGACAAGGGAATGAACGAACGTGAATGGAAGGACGAGAAGGAGAGGCTGTCGCAGATTTGTGAAAAATACTGTGAGAAGCTGGATCGGCAAGAAGAAATAGATGAAGAGCAGGAGAACGTGAGGATGGTGGAGAAGATGGAGAGGAAGAGGGCGTCTCGAGAAGAAGAAGCACTTTACGAGCGCGAAAGGAAGGAGGAGAAGGAGAGGATCACGCAGATACTAAACAGCATTAAAGAATCAGAAAAAGAGTTCCGAAAGATGAATGAGGAGGTGGTTGGAACAAATTATGAGGAGCAGGAGAACGTGAGGATGGTGGAAAAGTACATACAGAGAGAGAACGAGTCAGTCCGACTTCGGATTGAACGGGAACAGCAGGATCTTCAGAAGGCAATTTATGAGAGTGAGAAGTTGCATGATGCAGTGCAAGCGAAGCACGAGGCGAAGAATACTCACTGGCTCGAGGAGGAGAAGAGGAAGGTGAGGAGGGATTCTTTCTGCTCTTGTTGGTCATTTTTTAGTTACGTAGACCCCTGATACATTCTTGATCCCTGGATGAAGCATATCCCGGAGATGGATCACGATTCACTATAGTTTCGCTTGGGATTGATTTATGATTGGCAATGATTGAAAATTTCAGAATCAACTAAAGACAATCCGTACCCTGATCAACAATATCACTCCCGAGACCGCGGACGCTTTGACAAAGGAATTCCTCGAGCACAGAGTCCATGAGTGGAGCTACATGAATGATGTGAGTTCAAATTATCCTGAGTTTTGTTAGAGATGTGTCGTTGATTGAACAATCTCTCGATATGGAATGGTCTCTCGTCGGTCAGAGAAGCGAGAGAGCATGGGGAGTTGAGAGAGTTTGACAGTTGTTCTGATACTTTCTTCAGTTCCAGTGACAACTCACAGGTTAGAGATTACAAGAGAACATGGGAAAGAGTCAGCCTTAGTGTTCATCAGCTTGAGTTCCCTCAGGTCGTCTCTATCATCTTTGACAAAGCCGTCGACCAGCCCGATTACTGTCATCTGTTCGCGAACTTGTGCTACAAGCAGGTAATTGACGCTTTCCAAGTTGAATAGGATTTCGGAAGAAATCATCATGAATCCGAATAAATCAGCCAATAATGTTGTAAAAAGGAGTTATTCTCACAGGTGGAAGAGGAGCTGAAGACAAACACGAATAACGTCTCACTATTCCGTAACTCAATCGTGTTGCGCGCTCAGGAAACATTCAATCCAATGGAAAGGGACGGTGTGGTCAAGGCGCAGGTACGTTTCAGCTAATACTTGTTAGGCAACGTCATTTTATGTATTTTCTATGTTTTACGCTAATTTATTTTAGAAATCACTGCTCGATGCCGCGTCAAATGAATATTCGAAGAAGCAGCTGCAGATGGATTTGACCCAGACCCAGAACAAGTGGAGAAAGAGAAAGCTCGGCAACATCATGTGCGTGTTTGTTCCATAAGGGATTGATACATTACTAGAACTGTGGAAAAAATATAACCGGTCGATGGTTGTGATTGCCAATTGAGTTCATCCAATCATTGTAGATTCATGGGACACTTGTTCGTGCAGAAACTCATCTCCATCCGCATCATTTCCTACTGCATCGTCGATCTTCTGCAGTCGCTGACTGATCGAAAGGAGGAGATTGTGAGTTGCATTATTTTTTTCGTTTCCCAAGTTGGGGAATCCTGAAAAATGGAACAAGGAACCTAACCCCGTTTAATCGTACCTGAGAGGTGTAGGACCCTACCAAGCATATATATATA
>LS487252.1:33907-50028 GCA_900490705.1 Pristionchus arcanus | reverse complement strand
AACTTTTTTTGTGTCCCCTTTTCGCTCCACCCCCCATAAGACACCTTTCGGTTGACTCTATCCCCACGTCCAATACATAAAAATGATCGGGAGTATCTCCTCTTTCTACTCTTGACGGGTTTCCTTGCCCTAAGTCTCGGTTCAAAAATTGACTTTTTCTCGAGAACGAAAAATAATCATGACAATTCAATATAACCACGAGATAGAGCACAAAATTCTGTCATGGAGCGCGAGATTTTGTGCCATTTTGGGCACTTCCCGGCGAGAAAAACTCGAAAAACGCGTTTTCGGGCAAAAGGGGGGGGTGACCCCCCTGGAGCGGGGAGGGGACATATTGCGAAATCGAGTGTCCCAGCGTGTAGAGGATCAAAAATAACCCCTAGGGCCAACTTTTTAGACATTTCGATTTTTTACCTGTTCCCGACTTTTGTTGAACCTAATGCAAACAGCCTCATATAACTATGCAATGTTCATGTGTACACTATTCCAATATACCTCAATGCTCTACTACCTCAGACTCTGATTGATCTTCTTATTTTGGGATAAAGGTTGCGTATAATACTGTGGAAATCACACAGCCAATTGTTCATGACAATACACAATATCTGGGAGTTTACATACTAAACAAGAGACGCATCCGGGAATCGAATTGACCCTCCCTTGATCCTCGAAGCCAGAGAACGCTCAACTAACCTCGTGCCACCCGCTCGCACACAACCCGGCACTCTCCTGCAAACTGCACACTAGATCGCCTCTCTCACTCTCCTTGTCCATGTCGTCAACAAATTCTCTCCCACTCTCCTCTCGTCTCTCCCCCTTTCTCACCCTCTCCCTCTCCAGTCACCACCCTTCCTGTCTCTCCTGCACGTGAGAGCACGCGCTTTCGCAAGCGGCTGACTGCGGGGAATTACCCCCATCTCGTTTCTTACCATCTCTTCCTTGTCAACGATCTATAGTACCCACTGGCGTCCCTCGCATTCTATGCTTGATACTCACTCAATTGCTGGTTTGTTATTGTTATTGTTGTTGCTGTTTGAAGTTGTTTTTGTTATTTTGTCAATATTTTGCGTTATCAGGGCGATGACAGACTTTGTGCACTTCAAGTTCGACCATGAGGGCTCCTGGCATCGGTATGTTGCTTCCCTTTGTGCAGCTCTCTCATTTCGCTGCGCTATCTCGTCGATCATAGAAGCTAGGAGTAGTTTATTTAGAGGTATTTACTTTGAGAAACGATGGAGAATTTCAAAATCCTGGAAAAATTGTGTCAGATGTTTCGCCTATTACTGAAGCTTGTGCAATATTTCGAACGACCTTCGGATGAATTTTGAAATCCACTTTTTGAAATGGCGTTGTGATGATCACAGGTTCGCCCTCCCTACACGAGGACGCAAGTTGTTCCCGCGCCTCAAGAAGCGTATTCACTTCATTCTGGGGGTCAACGAGCAGGAGCTGTACTGGGATGGTGAGTATTCGCTGTTGCGTTGGGGAAAAGGGTATTGAACGGAATAGGATAGACGGCGTTATCAAGAGAAAACGTGTGGCGATGAAGAGTGGGCGATTGAATAATGAGATAAGGATTGAGATAAGGAAAACATGAAATCTGTCAAATAAACAACAATTGATCACGAGATGGCAGCCCAGCTGAATAATACCTTTCTGATTCAGCTGAGAAGGGTTTTTGAATGAAAAGGAATGCAATTGAACGCTTTTCAGATGGCGAAACGATCAACGTTCTAAATGATTCGGTCGATCTCCATGCCGCGATCGCCTTTGCAGAACACCAAGGGAGACTGTAAGTACCATCCTTCAGGATAGCACTATAGTTCATCGTATATTCGGCATGCATGTGTTCATTTTCTTGAATGCTCATTCAGGTTCACCATCGTGCCCTGTGTCTACGTCCAGTTCACTTCAATCAGGAGGATAGCTGTGATTGATGAGCAGGGGCACTTGCAATATCTGATGGCAGATCGAGATCAACCAACGACCGACCAGGTCTGATCTTACTCAGTATCTCAGTGTTTGTCGAGCAATGTTCTCATTTCTTCACTTTGCCTTATCTTTCGACGGTCAGAGAAACAAGAGAGAGAGAGAGAGAGTATTGCGAAATGAGTGCTCTTTTTTCAGAATTCGACAACGGCTCAGCCCGGAGCCAGAAGGATACACGTGTCTGTGGATGCGCAAGGGCACTCGCAATGGACGACGGAGGATCCGTACAAACCAAGCACTGATCAGGTACGTTCAATAGTTACCACACTTCATAGGCGACCCCATGACCCCTATACATGTTGACGCGCTGCCCACCAGCAACCAGTGTTGTACAGAGCGTCTCCATGAATAGATGGACAATAGGAAAAAGAATGTCACCATCAGGCATAAGTACGTCTGTATTTGCAAGTTAACTTTTCTTACGTCATTCAGGTCTACACCGAAAACGCTGCTTCGCTCAGCGTCCCTGCATATGAGTGCGCAAACCAACACGAAGGCCATTGTGCCGAGACATTGGCTAGTCCGACGACATGGCAGCAGGATGCATCTGAAGAATATGCTGGTCCGGACGAAGCGCTTCTCAGTCTGCTGCCCGAGCTGACCAGATGCTCGCAGCCGCTGAATGTTTCACTGAACGACGCTGAGCCATCGAAAGCGATCGAATGCCATTGCGAAGACAGATCTATGTGCCGCCTTTCACCCTCGCAGTGCAAAGTAACATGCCCAGATCGAGATCGACACATCGCCGAAGCGTTGCTTTTTGAAGCGGTGAAGCATCTATCTCTTGTTGAATTGAATACGTCTTCCGATCCTTTGATGCTTTCGAAATATACACCAATTGCAGGTGAACAAATTCCAGTTGGAGCAGCAAAGTGCAGCGCAACGGAATGAGATGGGAGAACCACTGCACATTCCCACCGCCGCGGAAACACTCGAATACGGGCCCGCCATCTTCGCACTGCACAACGAAATCGCGGCTTCAAAGGAGCGAATCGCGCACACTGTTGATCGATTTGAGAAGAAGCGGGAGGTCAGAGGCGTTTAGTGACTAAGTTAGATATTTGGTGACGAAATACGTTTACCAACTAAATGAGAAGTTTAGTAACTCTAACTTTTAGTAACTATAGTGCCCAAATAAGTCTTTTAGTATAACAAATCGTCACAGCGACGCAAAAATCATTAAAATTCATTGCAGGCTCAGAATCTCATCCAGCACAAAATGCAGTTGTACAAGGAGCGGAAGCACTTGCTCGAGGTGAGATTGAGTAAAGCGCGATCAAGATGAAGCACATGTGTCCACGCCGCCGGCTGACACATGATCTCATAGGGTTCGGTGCAACTATGACTGGACATGGGTCAGCCGCCAGAGCTAGACAGTTTTGAGAAAAAATCTCCCTTTCGCCTTTATTGACCATCTTTGTGATCGAGAGCGCGTAGAATGAATATTTTTCCGACTGGGTCTTATGCAAACGAAAGCTTTCATGCAATCTCCTTCCAGGTCAATTCCGAACTTCGCGAAGAAGTGCAACTAGCTGCGGACTACTTCCGTGCGTTTCTTGCAGACGATGGAGATGAGATCAGCGAAATGCAACGTGCAAGGCATCTGGAGATAGTCAAGGTATGTATTAATGGGGCGAATTTATATCATCCGCTCCAAGATTGATATCAAACTAAATCCAATTTTAGGATGGAATTTCCGGCAAGATACCGTTTGAGGATTTCCCTCTTGCAGGGGAGCACCAACGGAAGATTGTCCAGGTGATTTGAAAGTTCATACTCGCTTTCTAATGATTTCACCCACTAAAACTATAAAAAGCGTCGCGGTTTGCATTTCAATAATCCGTTCAGAACGCGCTGCCTTTCCTTCGTGTGGCCATCGATGCAGGCATTGAGAAGATCGATGGACTGCCCTCGAGAATTGCAGATCGCGTCGCGTCCAAGGCGAAGAGGAACTCCGGTGATCACACATCGGACAGCTCTGGATCATGGGTGAGATTGACCTTTCCTTATTACGATTATTTACTATGTTTCCGCCACCACCGTTTATTATGTTTGGCACTTGACCGTTCGGTGGAAATTGGGTGTTGACGTTCATATTCCAGGAATCGGCGCTGGAAGAACTGCACGAACCGAAGGCTTGCCCTCCCAATGGAACCACTGCCGAAATATCATCCTGCTATTCAGCTCTATCCAACATGGATAAGCAAGATGCCAATACACCGCTCGCTGATTGCGCCGGCCAAAATTCTGGGTTTCCCAACGTAGAGCAGGTGGTTATGATGGCAGACCTCACTAGTCCTTTTGCTATGGATCAACGATCGGATCAGCCTATGGACATGGATGAGCGAAAACGTCTAATCATAGAAGCAATGAAGCAAGGCACCTACGTGCCACTGCCTACGAACAGTCATGCTGACAACGTTATCAGATACCAAAGGCGCAAGGCCTTCCAAGAAGCGCAGAGGGCAAAACTGAGAGCAGCTGGAGTGCGCGACTCTCACTATCTGGATGATCACCAATTGGCCGAGCAAGAGGAGGTGATCATTGACTAATTTCATTTCGAATTGGAAGATTTTCACTCGGTTTCATTTGACTATAGACAATCACGCAAGACTAGCATTTGGTCAACCTTACTTGATGATGAAGTCTTTATCCGTGACATCTCCACCTTATCATGATCATCGTTATTTGAATTCATAGGCCGACCGGCTCGCCGATCAATTCGCCGCTCGCCCGGATGTTGGCGTCAACGTCGAAATGATCAAGATTCAGGAGAATGCAGATCACGAAGTTGATGATGCTGAGGTATAGAGCTCAAAAAATAAGCCGCCGTATCTTCATTTCTCACACTTTCTCGCCAGCTCGAATGATGAAAGAGTGTTGTGGTGGAAAGAAGAGGCGCCTGCTAGGGCTATCTCTTGATTTATTTATTTTTATTCATTTTATTCTAGGAGCTCTCCATCTCCACCACTCCACCTCCACTGGTCGAGCAAGTTGTCACGAGCATGCTGGATTCTAAGCGCTCATCGATCGCTACAGTGCTCAACAAGCAGTTTGGTGGCGACCGCGAGGGGCTGGCGGTGCATCCATTGATCGGTCAATATGAACCGCATATGGTTCCTTCTGCTCCTCCAGCAAACCTGATGGACACTGGCGCTGCAGAAGATAGTAAGGAAGAAAGTGAGTATTTCAGAAATTCATGTCACAATACGGCAAGAAAATCCTTTTCTATAGATTCATAGTGTTAATTTTGCAGCAGACGCCTCGCTGCACACGCTGGTGATGCCGTCGCCTCCGAAACTGATTGAGGTTCGCAATGATCCGACTGCGATAGAACGACATCAGGAGCGCGTAGCCGAGCTGGAGCGGAAGAAGGCCAAGGTGCTTTTTTGTAACAAGTCTTCTTTGGACATGATTTTTCATGATGGAGCTCTAAATAATTTTACAAATTGCAGCTTCGCGAGATGCGCTTGGCCAAGGAACGGCTATACCACAACAGCAAGGGCGAGCAGAATCGAGCAGGACATCATGCCGTATTAGAAGGATCTCTCGTGTACACTGCGTACCCTGAAGGCGTGTACGATGTCCTCTCCCACCGACCGCTGCCTGCTCCGACTGAATCCATTGTCGTCGACCATGCTCCGAGGGCCAAGGAGGATCAACCCGCAGAGATTGAGTCTGAAATGGTTTCACCCACCAAGGAACCAGTGGAAACGAGTCTGAAGCGGTTCACCATTGACTATCGCGCTAACGAGCTGCAGAGAAGGAAGGCCAAGGTGAAGTCTCGCTTCTCAATTGTTGTTGGACTAATCCAGGAATTCGGTAGTAGCTCGAAAATATTTTATAATGGAAAAATTAAGGCAGCCGAGATGCGTCGTGCGCGCAAGAAGGAACAGGAGCAGAAGCAGCAACACAGGGAGCGGGAGATATGGATGAGGGCGGAGCAGTCGAGACTGGCCGGCGAGGTAAGCAGGCTCCTGAGTAGCAATACGATTTCATGCTCACTCAATCACCACGAGATTCATAATGCCCATTTCAGCAATTCTTGGATGACCTTCGCAACCTGCTCATTGGCCTCAACTCCGTCACTGCCGAAGCAGCCACGGAGGAGTTTCTGTACAGCACACGCTCGATTATTTCATCGCCGAAACTGAATGCGGTGAGAGCATACTGGATACTCATAATTTTGGCGTGTATCCGACGCTTTTAGATGAGGCACATGAACAAGTGTTATTTGTGAAATGGCTACTGTTTGACATTGCAATATTAGTCTTTTCAGGTCGTTGCACTCATTTTCGACATGGCCGTGGAGCGCCCTGAAAACGCCGAGCTGTATGCAAGACTTTGCGCCGCCCAGGTGAGCATTGTTGCGTGAAAGTCAAAGTCCGCTCACCGTGCAGTATGTACTGATTGTGAGATGGACGACGTTTAGTTGGAGTAGTCCATGGCGCGCTTCTTGCAAGACATGCATTCGACGTAGATGCTCATTGGAAGCGCATTTTTACATTACAGGTCATCCAAGAAACGGAATCGAGCGGCGATGCCGAAGGTCCCTTCTACCAGGCGGTCTTCTCGCGCGCCCACGACATCTTCCACATGAGAAGGCGAATGATGGGATTGCAGGTGAGGTTCAGACTCAAGAATGTTAAGTTTCATAATATTTCCACAAACATCATCGTCAGTGTGATCGATAAAAACCATTCCAGCAAGACGATTCAATACCCCTCCGAGCGCGAATGTACGGCCATATAATGTGAGCTTGCTTTTCAAATTTTTACTTCGGATGATTTAAAAAAAATTAGTTCATGAATTTATGCACGCCGTCCCATCATATTCACATCTGAATAAGAAGCAGTTTTCCGCTTGAGCAAACAATATTCTTTACAGGTTCGCCGGTCATCTCTTCATGCATGATGTTCTGCCGCCCGGATTCATTCTCCTAGCGGCAGTGCAGTTGCTGCAGTCGGTGATTGGAGAGCTGAATGGACAGACGCAAGTGGTGAGTTCATGGCCCATTGCCTCTTTTACTTGCTGGTGAAGCGACCTGCACGATGTTTCATTTGAACATGATCCTGCTGATTTGATTTTGAAAAAGATGAATCGAGCTTGGAGTGGCCACATGGCCCAACACACCTACTTTTCTTTTCTAAATGCCTTCTGAGATGTGGAAGTGATGCATTCCGTTATGCAAACTACACCCCTTTTTGTCCGACCCCCAATGCAACTACGTTAGACCTGGATAAATGATGATGATGATGATGATGAAACGATCTCTCGAGAAACCTAAATCCTCCTCAGGACAACGACTCCATCTCCTGCGCCGTCCGTCTCCTTCTCCTCTGCGGTGATCGTCTCGACGCTGTCGCTGACGACGAGCAAAGGGCGTCGTCCTTCTCGATGCCCGTGCTGATGGCCACGTTGGAAGAGGCGCTGCCGTATGTTGATGAGCGTGTTAGGTGAGTCAACTTTAACACAAAAGGCAAAAAAGAAAGCAGAAAGCGCTGGAAGCCATGCGGCAATGAGCGCTGTATGTCGATGAGCGAGTGAGGTTGGTAGTCTTTGTATCTTTTGCCAGTGATATTGTTGTCTAATTTTGAATTGCTTTCCACTGTGAAAATCAATGTTACTAAATTTGTGTGAACGAAGCCTGGAGAGTAGAAAGATAGCAGCAGTCACGAATTTTATGCCGTCACAATTTTTCGTTCCGCTCATCTTCTTCATGGCCATCCTGCACTCTACGCGCAGTATTGTCTTTGCATGAGCAAGTCAACAAATGTTGTTGATACTCGAAAAAAAATGACTTTTTGCTACATTTTCCAAGTAATTCTATAAGGGAAAACTGGACGAAGATTTTTGTCTCATGCCCAGGAACTATTGCTATCAATCCACTCTTATTCTGGTCGTTCTTTGAGCAAGGAAACCCTCGAAGAAATGTGTTTACATTAGCCGGGAAAAGATAGGGTGCGAAGCGACAAAGGATGCATCTTTATTTCCTTTCCCGACCATATGGTACGCAAAGCGCATCAGGTTATAGGGCACCCTCGGCTCTATTATCTCTCAATTTTAGCTAGCGATAAACAAGAAATTGGCAGCCCTTAGAAATATGACAAGCCATAAATCATCGTCATTTATTACCACGAGTGGGAAAGGGATGGAGAAGGTTTAGGGACAGGGTGTTAGCCCTGTAATAATAGTCCCATCGGGTATCTTCTCATGTGTACATCGCTCATCTGCATTGGGACAATTGTCTCACTCTCTCATATCTGAATGCTCTCTCGTCGGTCATAGAAGCGAAAGAGCAGGGGAGAATGAGAGAGCAGATCTATCCCCTCTTCTTCTGGAGGTCGACATCATCTATCATTGCGTAATTCGCCTCGATACAATCTGACATATTGTAATAAATCATCTCACATATCTGGATCACCTTCCTTGCCCTGATATTTTGCTTTGTAGACACAGAGAGAGAGTAGCCATTCCTAAGTGCAACTTCCAATCGCATCCCAGTGACCTCTAAGTTAGCAAAAAAAGTTGCGGGCAGAGAGGAAAAGGTTCTAATAGGAAGCAGAGATTAGAAAAAAAAACTTTGCATTCAGTCCAACCATCTTTACTCTCTTTTTCGTTTGCGAGCAGGAGAGAAAATGATTTTCGAATGAGATTCTCGCGCTTCCCCCTGTGGCATCGCTTTAACAAATCACATCCCAATCTCAAACTGTCAAGTCATAGGGATCGTTCCGCCTAATTTTAATTTCATTTAGTTTTTCATTTAGTGATGAACGCTTTTTTTTGACTTGGTAGAGATTACCCGGAAGAGAATATCCTAATCATTACTGCATCTCTGATAGTCCGAGTGTGCCAACTGTTCACCCCTGAAGCTAAAGGCATCTTGATGATTAATTTGTCAAGAGGACCGCATGCGGAGGCGATCTTTGTGATGTGTAATGCTGATTAATTGCTACTCGTGCGGTTGGGATCTATGATATCTTCACTCAGTGTGGTCTTTCACCACTCTGATCTATGAGAGGGTGTCATCCCGAATTAGGATCAATTACGTCTGCCAGACATCCTCCAAAGGCCGATACTTAGCTTAGAGTGGGGGAGGAGCTTGCAGTCCAGTATCGCTGCTCGTTTTTGTCTGTTTACGCATAGGAATTGTTTATCGTGGGCACTAGAAAACGATGGACCTCTGGCAGCGCATCCCTCTCTCTTTCTCGCCCATCCTTTCTTCTCCCTTTCCTCTCTCGCTCATCCTTTCTTCTCCCTCTTCGAGCAATGCTCTCGCCACCTCACCTTGTATCTTCAGTCAGAGTAACGAGAGAGTAGTGCAGGTCATTCATACCTTTTCCTTCCCTCCTCCTCGCTCACAACATTCCGTATCCTTTAGCAACACTGCTCGTTTTCCCCCATTCCTCCCTCTTTCTTCTGCTGACTCGTTTGAAGGAAAAATACTATACGAACAACTTGTCGTCTCTTCATTTCACAATGTCTCTCTTCCTCCCATCTCTTATACATATGTAATAATTGCGACCCCTAGCTGTGAATATGAGGCCGTTTGCGTTAGGATCAACAAACCTCAACGGGGGTCTGGAACAGGTAAAAAATCGAAAGTGCTCAAAAGTTGGCCCTAGGTGTTATTTTCGATGCTGAACAAGCTAGTATGGTCGATTTCGCAATATGTCCCCTTTTCGCTCCAGGTTGGCACCCCCTCATTTTGCCTGAAAATGCGTTTTTCGAGTTTTTCTCGTCAGAAACGAGTCAAAAACTCGTAAATTCTACATGTACATATCAGAATTTCGAGCTCTATCTCGTGGTTATGTTGAAATATGATTATCATTTTTCGTTTTCGAGATATAGACGTTTTTTGAACCGAGCCTTAGCACGAGCGGACCCGCTCAGAGTTGAAAGAGGACACTCTCCTGATCATTTTGGTATATTTGGTTGATATTTTGACTTTTGCCAAATTTCTTTAATATCGATTTTTCTGAAACGGCAAAAAATAAAAATATCTGAATACCCCCGTGTTGGTGCTCATTTTGAAGAGCACGTTGAACTGATAATTTTTTGTGTTGGACTTTTTCTTGGAAAGGTTTTCTTAAGAAGTTACAGCTTTTTAAATATGCTTTATCGGCCGTTTCATGAAAATAACCAATTTGATAGCTTGTAACTTCGTAAGAAAATATTTTCAAGAAAAAGTCCAATACAAAAAATGATCAGTTCAACGAGCTCTTCAAAATGAGCACCAACACGGGGGTACTCAGGTATTTTTATTTTTTGCCGTTTCAGAAAAATCGATATTAAAGAACTTTGGCAAAAGTCAAACTATCAACCAAATATACCAAAATGATCAGGAGAGTGTCCTCTTTCAACTCTGAGCGGGTCCGCTCGTGCTAAGGCTCGGTTCAAAAAACGTCTATATCTCGAAAACGAAAAATGATAATCATATTTCAACATAACCACGAGATAGAGCTCGAAATTCTGATATGTACATGTAGAATTTACGAGTTTTTGACTCGTTTCTGACGAGAAAAACTCGAAAAACGCATTTTCAGGCAAAATGAGGGGGTGCCCCCCTGGAGCGAAACGGGGACATATTGCGAAATCGACCATACTAGCTTGTTCAGCATCGAAAATAACACCTAGGGCCAACTTTTGAGCACTTTCGATTTTTTACCTGTTCCCGACACTTGTTGATCCTAACGCAAACCGCCTCATATTTTTCTCACACCAACGTTTCATTACATCGGTTTCGATATTGACCTCTCCAACTATCAATGAATATTTTCCATTCCATTTCCATATTCGTATCCAGTATTCTATATTTATGAACAATTGGAATGTATTATTTCCAGAGCCATGATCGTCGAGATGGCTAACGCGAATGCTGACTGGGCGCAGCAGCAGCTGCAGCCGGCTGGAGGTGGACAAGTTGCAGGAGGAACAGTGGCTGTAGGGAATGGAGAGGTTAGAAGCATTTTTTATTATGAGATATCCAAGGGGTTGATAGAAGTTATAGCTTACATGTTAGCGATGTTTAGTTTTGTTGGAGAAATTCACGTATTGAACTTACCCCTCTGGCAATCCTGCGCTCTTCCAAAAGACGTCGGATGGTTCAAAGACGTCGGAACTAAGTCCATTTCGTTTACAATTTTACTGGAGGTTTCCGTTCTCAAGAATATAAATAAACCTCCTCAGCAGAAACTATTCATTCTCTGGGGCTCCATTTGTTCTTCCTATTCTCTTTGATTATTGTGCAATACTCATATATCTTCGCTGCTTTCAGACGATGGTCGACGTCGTCGCTGATCTTCTCTACGCGAACACTGCCTCTAACATGGACAACACGGCCCGTCAACTGTTCGCCCTGAACGTCCATGAAACGCCCCTGCTCAAGGAGGTCGGGTTTTTTTATTTGATTTTCCAGCTATTTATTTGGCATTGTTTGCTACCTCGCTTGAATAACATTTATTGCAAAGATTATTATAATGTGAAATAACAATAATAATTGACAACAATTTTTAAGGTAGTCGACCTCATTTTTGACAAGGCCACCGACCAGCCCAGCATGCACGAATACGATGCTGGACTGTGCGCGGCACTGGTATGTTTTATCTTACTAATACAAAAATATTTCCAGAATTTGGTAATCGAATCTCCGTAAAAACAATGATAAACCAGAATACAGCTAAAGGTGAAGGGACGTATTTCGAACTCTATTAAGCTTGTTCCAGATTGCAATGGAAGTCAGCCAGGGAACGATCTCGAAATACCGCTTTACCATAATCGATTTCATCAAAGAAGCGATGAAGCCGGCTGAGGTGGATTGGTTGATTGATATGAAGGTACGGCGTCTTTTTTATATTTCACCTTCGTCAAAGAGATCTCGGGAAGATATGAGATTGCGCGAAATGAAGAGACCATTTCTTGCAAAACCATCTCTACTCAATCGTTTATAGAAAAATACGAAATTGATGCGGAAAAGTATCGGGAAAATGCAAATATTTAATTTCAGGAGAAAGAACTCGCTGACGAGCTGGACGAGAACATGAAGGGTCTACTTCAGATGGAGTTGATTGATTTGCGAGCTCAAGGAAATAGGAAGAAACTAGCGAAATTTACGTGAGTATGCTGACTGTTCACTTATCAAGCAAAGTGTTATCCTATTTATGTTTGTAAATACATGTTGATTGTGTATTGATACAATAAGATAAAACTAATTTAGATTCTTCGCCGAAATCTGTCAACTGGACCAGAGTGTCCAGATGCAAGACATTCTCGAGGAGGCTATCCTTCATCTACTGCGGACCCTACTCTCTTCACAATTCATGGTATGTTTCATCTAGAATTGGAAATACAAGTAATCATGTGCCGCTGTCATCATCTTCATTTGTAGTATGGCAACAAAATTCTAGACACATTGAAATTTTGACACCATCTCCGCCTCTCTATCATTACAATCTTATGAGAATTATTGATTTATTAATAATTTATTTATTTCCAGGATGATGAGGCGGTGGAGTGCGCCGTTGGAATGCTCTATCGTACTGGAAAGATGTTGGCCGAGGCCGAGAGGGACCATACCGAGATGGATCGCGTCTATCGCGCGCTTGAAGCCCTCCCGAGCGACAACGGCATGCGGCTCGGGTTCGTATTTATATATTTATGATATCAACGAACTTGTAAATTGAGCAGCAAATTGCCCAGTACAACAATAATTTTGGATAGATACATATTGAAAAACGGTATTTTATCCAATAATCGCATTTTGCAGAAACAAAATCGGGCGACTGCTCTCGACTCGCAAGAATGGATGGGTGCCAGTGTACGCGGATACTACATCCTACGATGCGGGAGTGCGCGAGATACACCGGGAGCAGTTCAACTCGGAGATTAGGGAGAGAAATGTACGCATATTTATTTGATACACTCAGGTTTTGAGGGATAGCGAATGGTGGTTTATCAAACGCATTGGGTCGCACTCTGGGCTGAGAACATCACTCATTTTCAGGAAAAGGAGAACAAAGAGCGCAAACTGAGCTTGGATCTCGGGAAGATCTTGGACGCTGTCGATTCGGACCATGTCGGCCAATGCATCGATCATTTCCTCGATCTGAGAGTGGATGCCTACTCGCAGAGCTCCCTCCAACGGGTAAGAACATATTTTTGAAGAAAAAAATACGATCAAAATAATAGGCATTTTTATCCAGTGCCTCTTTGGGCGTTGTAAGTGTACGTTTGTAAACAAAAAATACAACAACAAAAATAAAAATAAAATACGCAACATTAATAGGTCGTCTCAACTATCTTCGACAAAGTCGCCGTTAAGCCAGCGCGTGCCGACCTCTACGCATCGATTTGCGCTGCACAGGTGACAAATGTGTTCAAATTTATGCTTTCAAACTTTAGAAAATGCCTTGAAATCGTTGAAATTTGGCGTTTTCAGGGCATTTTCTTGCCTTGAAACCGGCCTTTTCAAGGCATTTTCTGAAATTTGCAGATCAAGAACGAGCCCGAGATTAACGGAGGCACTCATCGCTTCCACGATACCCTCATCGAGCAGGCAAAATGGCTGATCGGCGCTGAGTGGAGGGAGCCGAACGTTGCGGAGAGGGTGAGGCATTAAATTCAATGTAATTCAGATCAATTGTTTATCCACTCGATTTAATGCGAGAGTATCGTGGATCTTCGTTAAATTTTGGCGGAGATCCGTCGTCTTTATGGCGAATCGGTTTGGGAGTCGGGGAGTGCAATCATTGCCATTATCGTGAACATGCACACGACTGCGACTTTTGCGAAATGTTATGTGCTGCTAGAACTTTATTTGATTTTCACGAGTTTCTCCATAAATATATAAAAACAATGATGATATTGATTTGCAGGAACTCGCAATCCTCACTGAGACCGATGAGGACAAGAGATTGCGCATGCAGATTGAGTTGATCGAGATCACGTGTACGGCAAGGAAGCGAAAGTTCGCGGCTATTGAGTCAGTAAAAAATACATTTTGTGAAATTTTTAAATTACCTAGGGTGGCAAATTGTGATTCAAGCTGAAATATACAAAAAAGGTAAATGTTACTCAAGGCACACGAAGTCCTGCGGGAGTAAAAAAAGTACAGTATTGAGTCGGTTACTAACGCGTAACGTGTCGTCGACTACCCCACGTCTGCACTGCAACTGGGGCCTGACCCGTGAGAACAGTGGCCTGTTGCTACAGTCATAAAAAATAAGGATATTATTATTTCCATTTTTTAGTTTTCTCGGCCGCCTCTTCCTGCTCGAGTTGATCCCCGCACGCATCATTGACGATGCCCTCAAGGAACTGTTGAAGACGATGGAGAGCAGGGACGAAGCGGTGGTAAGCGTCAATTCATTCCTACTTTATCTTTCCTCTTTTTATTTTGTACAGCTGCTATATAGTCGAAACAAGTCATACCCAATAAGTTCACAAAGTATCCTTTTCAATTCCAGGACGAGGAGTCGATCCGCTGCGCGCTGCAGCTGCTGCAGCAGTGCGGTCGTCAGCTGCATCAGGAGACATTGAATGGCAAGCATCCGCCCTGCTTCAGCATCCACCGCCACTTTGACACGCTCACTGTGGGCATGGGAAGAGTGAGCAAGGATGCAAGGTGAGACATTTTTAGCAAATATCCATGCATAGTTACGATGTCAATGTAGGAAAATGTTGAAAGTCAGATTGAACAATAATCACAAACACCATCATGTTGATGAAACAATTTTCAGCGATCAAATCAAGTACCTCAAAGCACTACGCGCCAACAACTGGAGCGAGGTCGCTGTGGAGCGGAACATTGTCGATGGTTTGATGGCGGAGGAGGCTGCGCTAGTGATGAATAACGCTGAGGAGGAGGATGAGGATGAGGTGACGCTACTTTTATACTAAAGTCTTTTTACACAAAAACATAACAAAAGCAAATTGCGATAATATTCACCATCTTGGTGGGGTGTTTTCGAGCAGCATTATCTGGCAGATATATTTGATAAGTTTTAAAATATTTCCCTTGCAGGCCTTCCAAGATGACGCGGATTGGTTGTACGACAGTGCTAGTGATGGTGATGAGGATGAAGATTTGAATCAAGAAGAAGCTCAGGAGGTACGCTCATTTAGCACGGGGGTCAAAAAACGTTGTAAAAACCTCTTCATAGTATGACAAGAGCCACAGAAAAAAAAATGGGGACGAAATCCAATTATAGTCTCTCAGTAATTGAATATTCAGGCATTAGAAGCAGAAGATGAGCGTGAGGCGGCGGAAGAAGCGGCCCTGCTAGCAGCAATGAAGGCTGAAAGCGAGGCGAAGAAAGCAGTGGAGACTCAGGTTAGGAAATTATCCCGCTATGCGATTCCCCTGCCAAATGATTTTTCTTCTTGCCAGAAAGATGGAATCAAAACCTATGCACTATTTTGATCCGTGATGAATTTTTTGACAGACAAACTTCTTTCAGAGCGCCGATGGGACGAGGAAAGGCACTAAATCTGCCGAGCCCACTCCTCAGCCCAGCTCACAGACGACGTCAGACGACGAGAAGGGTCGATCGTCGACATCTTCGTGGTCTAAAGTCGATTCTACTGACTCGGACGTGTAAATAGTGCTGTAATTAGTATCGTTGCCTGTTTTCGACCTGAATGTTCCGTATTCTCGTATCTCAAAATTCTTCTCCATACCCCCTTCATCATTGAAAATTCCTGTAGGTTTTTCCTGACATAATTAGAACATCGTTGCTTGTTTCCGTATTGAACACCAGATTCAGCTAAGAAAATCATATGATACTTCTATCCATTTTTTCTCCATATTTGTACAATAGTCTCACAAAATCATCTGGATCGTCCTTGTTGTAGATATCGTTGACGAATAATAATGCGCATTGTCATCATGGCTAAAACATTATAATGCAAAACAGCAGTTTACTATTCAGCACAACCTACGTGATTGCGCGATACGAAATACGTAAGACATATATGAGGCGGTTTCCGTTAGGATCAACAAGTGTCGGGAACAGGTAAAAAATCGAGAGTGCTCAAAAGTTGGCCCTAGGGGTTATTTTCGATGCCGAACAACCTGGTATGGTCGATTTCGCAATATGTCCCATTTTCGCTCCAGGGGGGCACCCCCTCATTTG
>LS487252.1:20847-33184 GCA_900490705.1 Pristionchus arcanus | reverse complement strand
GCGCGAGATTTCACTCAATTTTGACGCGTTTCTGAAGAGAAAAACTCGAAAAACGCGTTTTAGGGCCAAATGGAGGGGGTGCCCCCCTGGAGCGAAAATGGGACATATTGCGAAATCGACCATATCAGGTTGTTCGGCATCGAAAATAACCAATAGGGCCAACTTTTGAGCACTTTCGATTTTTTGCCTGTTCCCGACTTCCGTTGAGGCTTGTTGATCCTAACGCAAACCGCCTCATATGACGCCGTCTGGGTAAAATTTGACAAATTCGCTCCCTCGAGAACACCAAAACGCAAGCTTTCAGAGGGATGATATTTATGAACTGTGCCAACCCTTCCTTCTTCGTTTCTAACGAGAACGGCCTCATATGAGACAAGAGAACAATCAGCTGAACTTTCCGTTCATGTCAACCAAGAAAATTGGAATATGAGAAAGGCCGGAGCCGGAAATTTTCACGCGGTGAGGTGGCGTGGAGCGGAATGACAAAATGACAGCATTGCTCGATGAGCAAATCACCAGGCGACCTTCTTTTATAAATTAAAGATGATCGTTTAACTTAATTATTACTGTTTTCCTGGTACTCATTTGTCCGTAGTAACGCTTACGCTTTACTTGCTTCTACAATGCTAAACTTTTTATCTACCAGTTGCGCTTCCGAATAATTGTGAATGTTTTGGTTTTATTAATTACTGAAATATTATTAAGGTGCCTACTTCGCCTCGATTCCCTGCAAAGGATACTTTACAATAAAAATAATCATTAATGCAAGAAAAACTGTGAGTTCATAAAACCATTATTCTTTGAAATGGGTGTTGCTTCTTATCGTCAAAAGAAGTCAAGAACCAGAAAAATAAAAAAAAATAAAAATATTCAATCGCAATATTCAAAGGGAATGGAATCTGGAGAGTGGACGGGAGGGCAACGTAGATGAGCACGTGACTGGGGTCGTCAAATATTGCGCTCGTGAAATCCGAATCGAGTCTACTCACCCTTAGCATGAGTGGCCAAACGATGAGATCAAATGAATATTGTAAATTATTGTAAGAATAAATATTATTGATTGTTTGCTCGACTGTCTGCCCGAGCCGAAGGGCCAGAATTCATAGCCGGCGTTTACCCTGTGATGAATTTCAGCGGAACGGAATCACAAAACCACATGATTTTTCTCATAAAGTCATCGCATTATAATTTGAAATAGCTTTGAATGAGAAGCCACAGTGACAATCTAATCAATTGTAATGAGATCCTGTTGTAGTATTTGTCTTGATTGTACGGATAAATGCATTGTTCAATGATCGGTCTTTTTACATGCGACTGAACTTTTAATTTGATATTTAATTGAGCAGTGACGAAACATTGGCGAGTCTCTCCTGATCTTACAAGCTCTCTCGTCTATCATACCACCGAGAGAGCAGGAGGAATGAGAGAGGTTGTGAATAGTATTGAGTGGCGATCAAGGGAAAAAGGTAAACAAGTGATGTGTCACAAGATAAGAAGCGACGAGCAGTTGATACGCATTTCGTGCGAATCATTCCATTATTTGCAATAAGGTTCATTGGCGCACCATGGAAAGTGAAATGGTTAGTTTTGTTTTCTAAATACATTGTCAATTTCACATTGCACGCCTGTCAGATTACTCCGGAACTGATAGAGTCGGCGGTAATAAAAGCGATCGAATTTCATAAGAAGTAAGCGCTCAGAACTTTCTTATTTTCACACTCTCATTATCGACTAGAGAACATTGCGAAATGACGATTATTTAATTTTACATAAATTAAATCTCTCTTTCACAGAACAGTCCAAATGGCGGGTGCCTACTACATTGATCAGATAGCCAGAATCTCATTGTTTCACATCCAAATGTATGATCGGCTGATTGAGGTGTGTTACGGGTTATCAGCATGAAGAATCCGTGTCATCATTACTCGTGCTCTCTAAGCGATTAGGGCAACGAAATATACGGGATCAGAATCAGAATCAGAATCTTTATCAGTATCATGCGGGTAGGGTGTTATAATGCATGCTGATCACTTCTGGCGCGATATTCTTCAGTAGAATAAGATACGGGATAGATTTTTTCTACTGACAGCTCTAGCTTGAATTTGTAGTCGTTGATTTGTCGTGGTTTTGTAATTTCTGCTATTTTTCAGGATGACGTACCTTTACTGTACACGCAATATGAGCTGATGACAGGAACGTTTAAATGTGGGTTAGCTCAACGGATCCGCTATCAATAGTAGCGTACAATAGTTTCGCAAGACAGAGCGTGCGATACTATTGAACTCACATTTAGTTTTTTTTCGGCAACCTGACTTTATGTGTAACTCTATTACTCGTTTTGGTAGCTCCTCCTATCGTTCTTACTCATTATACTTGTTATCTGCCTAATTTACTTCGCCGAGTGGCGGGATGGCCGAGTGGTGTAAGGCGCCAGCGCTCATTCGAAGGGTACCGAGTTCAATCCCCCGCCGAGGCAGACCAAGCCTTGCTATCCCCCAGGGGTCGGCAAATTGGTAGTAACTTTGGTTACGAAAGTTAAACGTGCCCTAGAAGCCTGGCCAGCAAGGGATCACGCAGGCCTCGCCGTACCAGGCCTTACCTGTGTACCCCACCAGGCGTGGTTGTCTCATGACAACTGTAAAATCGCCTTGATTGTGGAAGCAACTTTAACTTTAACTTTAATTTACTTCAAACGAATCGGACATGAAAAAAATGCAATCATCGATATTACAGGCATGTTCAATGCTTGGGTTTCTACTGTTGACAATTCGTTTTCACTTCACAAGTATGTTTCTAAAGTTGAAAAACGGTTATAAAGTTGAAACGTATATCAGAAAATGAATTCCATAACATTTGAATTTAATTATATTAATAAAATTAAACTATTTAGTCAAAAGCAGAAAAGGAATTAATAAAAAAGTTCTTTCAGAGTAAGCCATAATATTATCGTATTTTCTCGTGCGACTTGGTCCCTACGTCTATTTTTACAGTTCTGAGCTCGAGTATTTGCGAACACAGTGCACTCGCCCTCTCACAGAAGAAGAATGCCCCGTAACGAAGTTCTTCGCCCAATGTCAGGAGAACGATGATTGGCAAAGGTATGATTGCACTTGTTATGAAAAATCACTGCATGACAGGATACTCGAAGCCATTCAACAACAAATGTGGAAAACATACGAGGAAGCGACAAAGTATGGAGAAACAGAACGATGGAAGGCAAGTCTTGGCAAACAATTTTCTCACGATTTAAGAAAAAGTGTTTTCCGTGAGGAAGTATTGATTCCTACGCTCATCATACTCTGTCAAAGCGTGGGAAAAGTCGGCTTTTCTAAACTGACAACAGCGCATTATCCTGCAAATCATTGCAGTCACAAGTGCTATTGAGAGACCATACGGAAGCACGTCAAAAATGGCAGAAAGATATATTCGAGAGTTTGTGTGCCTTCCCAGGCGATGTCTTCATGATATTATTGAAGAACACTTCAAAAACGAGGCTTTGTTGGATGCATTCGTTACCAATCAGTTGAATGACCCAATGCATGAGATAAGTTGTCTAATCAAATTTTTTTACTATTGTTATTTTTAGTCGAGTTATATGGACTGTTTTCGCAAACGTGTTGAAGAGCGAACGAAAGAATTCGAAGATTTTCTTCATGTGAAACGACTCCAACTGATTGAGTCATTCAATAATTCTGCCGAGTATGTTTTTGTCTAAGGAAAACATTTGCGCGAGCGCAATTGCAGGGCATGCCAGAAAGACATTGACCGATGCATCGAGACGAAATGTCCGGGTACAACAAACTTTTTATATTTTTATTTACCAATTTCATTTTTTCAGAATCGTCCGAATTCATAATGGAGTTCAAAAATTCAGGAAAATCTCAGATAGACAATTTCGAAAAGGCAGCAGGGAAATATTTGGAAAGCTTAACGTCAGAATATTTTTTTCAATATTAATTTTTTACAGATTTCAGGTCGATTGTGCTCCGGCCATTGATAGCGAGGAAAGCGCAGACCTTTCTAGATGTCAATGTCTTTGCGGATGCAATGAAAGCAAGATTAAAAGATTTGATAACAGTGTAATATATTACTTCATAACCATCATAGGATTAATCAAAGGGTTGCCTTTTCGAGATCGGTTACGTAATTACGGCTCGAAAGAGGCGATATGTAGGCGCTGGTAGCGTAAATACCGCACCCTCGTTACATATCGCCCCCCTCTCTCGCGAGGGATTACTGATGCCGCACCTGCAACCCTACTATGTCAAATACATAAATGTAAGAAGTCGTTATATCCTCCTTGATGGATTCCAGGCTAACGTCTGCGCTCAATGAGAAAGCAATGGGGCTTTGTGAATACCGGGCTGAAAAACGAGACGAGGTACTGATCGTCCGAGCTAAATCATCTCCTTGTACTTTATAGGTTGTTAAAATGAATGCGATCGAGAGTGCGCTGCATGAGAACTCGGAACTACGCAAGAATTGTACTGGTAAGTAAAAAAGACAAATGAACTCTCATCTCTCCTCGAATTTTCGCACTCCCTCGTCCTTCTGGCCAATCGTACTTTAATTGAGAACAGGGGGGGGGGTGGAAAGGCATGAAAACAGAATGAAATTGAGAGTTTGACATCACTACGTTCATTATTACGTTCAGTGTTACTTATTTCCAGTTTCGCCGAATATAAATATTGACCTGAGTAAATACGCGATCACTAAGAGGATGATTAGCCGTGGAGGAGAGGTTTGTATTTCAATGGCACAGCCTTCGATTTCTACAATCCAGGGAAGCGTCTTTCGGTATGATATTCCCGGAGAACTCTTCGGATTTGTCATTCAAAAAGTAAATTATAAAGACATAGTGAGAGTTGCTGCAAAGAAGTTTGAAGTCGGTTTCGCCAATTTGACTTAAGAGACCGTCTCCGTAAAAATTCACCATTTCGCCCTCCTCCCCGGACATTCCCTTAGCAGAATGATTCAGCCCTCCCTACTTTTATCATGGAAGGTTGTCTGGCTCCTGTTGACAAAACTTCAGTAATTGAGAGCCTTCTTCTATTTTCCGGCTCGCCAGAAGCGCGCGAAATTCAAAAACTCGCTTTTCAGAATTTCTCAACCGAACAAGTTAGGTTCAAAATTCTTTTTGCAATGTGCTAGGATGCTCAAATGTGCAAACTTTCAACGGGGAAGTTTGTTCAATTTCGATTCCAAAGTGCAGTTTAAGGATTCAAAACTCGACTTTTATCTAATTTCACCGGCTTAGTGGAATTACCGGAGGGTCCCACATAGTACAAAGTGTGGCTACACTCATCCCGAACAACTTATGGAACATTTGAATCAAATCGGTATTACTCCTACTGGGACTTTTATATTCCGTACCTCGGCAACTGCTCTTTTACAGAAATCGAAAGTACGGCCTGCACCTGATTTTCAGTTCACTTGATAGTACTCCTCCATGCAGGTACTAATACCAACATATTTCAGCAATTGAAGCTCTTTGGAATTTTTAAAAAATCGACGTCGTCGACGAAGACCATGACCCGGGGTTCATGGTGTCGAAGTGGAGTTGCATGCATGACCCCCGGGTCATGGTCCAAAATCAGTTTTTCGCAGAATAAAAAAATCAATCCAATTGTATGCTACTGTGCTCCACATGCTACTGTAACACCGAAAACCGCATTGGTATACTATATTTCGCTTTGACCAAAAATTGATTTTGGACCATGACCCGGGGGTCATGCATGCAACTCCACTTCGACACCATGAACCCCGGGTCATGGTCTTCGTCGACGACGTCGATTTTTTAAAAATTCCAAAGAGCTTCAATTGCTGAAATATGTTGGTATTAGTACCTGCATGGATGAGTACTATCAGGTGAACTGAAAATCAGGTGCAGGCCGTACTTTCGATTTCTGAAAAAGAGCAGTTGCCGAGGTACGGAATATAAAAGTCCCAGTAGGAGTAAAACCGATTTGATTCAAATGTTCCATAAGTAGTTCGGGATGAGTGTAGCCACACTTTGTACTATGTGTTACCCTCCGGTAATTCCACTAAGCCGGTGAAATTAGATAAAAATCGAGTTTTGAATCCTTAAACTGCACTTTGGAATCGAAATTGAACAAACTTCCCCGTTGAAAGTTTGCACATTTGAGCATCCTAGCACATTGCAAAAAGAATTTTGAACCTAACTTGTTCGGTTGAGAAATTCTGAAAAGCGAGTTTTTGAATTTCGCGCGCTTCTGGCGAGCCGGAAAATAGAAGCCGGCTCTCAATTACTGAAGTTTTGTCAACAGGAGCCAGACACCCTTCCATGATAAAAGTAGGGAGGGCTGAATCATTCTGCTAAGGGAATGTCCGGCCCATGGTGAACTGTTATGGAGACGGTCTCTTAATTGATAAATAATCTGCAGGGTACTCGCTCAGAAGCATCAGGAGGGGCAAATGAAATATCTGCGCTATGCAATCTTGTCCATATTAACATCGCCCTATTCTTGTAATCAATATTCGAAGATATAAATTTGAAAATTTTTCTCAGGGGCACAGGACTGCTCGATGGTGAAAGATATATGCTGACTGAGTATTATCCTCGCAGCCTATCGGGGGAGATTGAAGCCTGTCAACAGAGGAACAAGTTTTTGAGTGGGTTGTTTGATGTTATTGTTTTGATAATTTCTCAAACAGAATTATCCAAGTTCCTCCGATGGGCTACCGAATTAGCCCACGCACTTCGTTTTGTACATAACAACGGTCTGATTCATGGAGACGTAAAGCCCGAAAAGTAAGTCTGGAACATTGGGGAAAAATAAGATATTTATTCAGCATTCTACTCGACCCCAAAGATGTTATAAAACTTGCGGATTTTGGTTTGTCATCAATGGCCGTACTAAGAGGATCCACAGTCAACAGCGGACGAGTGCGTGATTTCACTACTGGGGATGACAAGTCGACTTGTGCTTCTCCTTTTTTTCTTTCATTTCTTAAGATTTGCCGATTTGTCCTCACTTTTTCACGCTCAGGGAACTCCTCGATACATGGCCCCAGAACAGCATTCTGGAAAAGAACTTGATATGGATGGGTTGAAGAAGGTACTAATTAAGTGCTACTGTTTAAGACTAAAAATTCATGAGTTTCAGTGCGATGTTTGGTCTTATGGGATCGTGCTTTGGGAGATGATCTCTTGCCGGGAGCCATTCTCCGACGTTGAGGAGCATCGAATTCCTCTCCGCATAGCAGCAAAGACGGAGTTAGTTGTGATTCGATGAAACAGTAATGTCTTGCTCTCGTGCCAATCTGACCGGCTTAAGAGATCGATTGTTCATCTAGGCAGTCCTATTTATTAGGACGGTATTTCCCAGGAACTCACATCCTCCACTGCCTGGTGTGTGCACCGGCGAATCTCTCGTCAATCTACTTAGGAGGTTGGACCAATTCCGAAATCTCTAAATCCGATCTCACTGGTAGATATGGATCTCACCTAGATCACTCACAGTGGAGTATGATATTTATAAAACCGAAGCTAATGCTCAAACAAATCTACCAGTTGTCTCCAGACTTATTGAGTATTGCTCTCTTTCCAGTTGTTGGAACATGGATAGCATCTATCGACCATCCATGTATGACATCTCCGCAGAAATTCTACCCGACATTGTCAAAGAATTCGATGAAGTTTGGATTTTTTTCAATTTGTTGAGTAAAATGAATTTCAGGAGTTTCCCAAGGATCGCATGTGGAGCGATGAGTGCCAGAAGTGGGCGGGCACTGAGTAATCTTCAACTATTTTATTATTTGTTAAATTAAATGATAAATGTATCCCATGTTATTTACTATTTATTACCTCCCGATCGTACACCAACTGCATAAATTTCCTTGCCGAGAATACAGTATATCTAAACGGCGTGCTGTAATATCTGCCATGCGTTTGAATATTCAATGCGTAGCGTCTAACCGCCGAGATCGATTAGGTTTTTCCTGCCACCCGCTTCGTTACATTTGAACCGCCCGCGTGCACTTAGCTTGGCTTGACTCGCGTCTTCTCACATCATCCGTCTGGATCGATCACTCGATAATTCCTCTTACGAAGCTGACGATGGCATCTTCATTCACTGCCTGCTTTAGAGACTTTCAGGAGAAATATCAAGAGTAAGTGCCCAATTCTACCTCTTTCCTAAGTCCTGACCTGGATTAAAATGTAGTTGAACAGTTCCCATGGCTTTTTGCAGGATATCCTTCCCTTCTCCATTCACCGGTGAGTGCTTTCTCGAGATGAAGCGGCGATTGTGTGACCGTGTTGGAGTTGCCGACGCAAACATCTTTTGGAAAGGCGAGTTGACTACTAATCCAAAATATTTTTTTTCGAGGAGTTTAAAGACTAAAATAATGTTTCTATTGTAGAACCCTGTGAAAACTACACGGTGAATCGTCAGATCGGCTGCCCGAAGGATCTCGATGTTGCAATTGAGCACGCACTGCGGAGAGCAAAGATGTAAGATCTATCATCGAACGATGACGTCTTCTGTCACCGCCTGCTTTAGAGACTTCCAGGAAGAGTATGGCCAGACGGATACTACTGATGATTGTTTTACAATAGGCAAACCGTGTTGGCTCTCATCAATGGTCGATCGAAAGGTCCTCCCAATACACTAGTCGTACCCCTATTAGATATCGAAATATGAGTTTCATCATTTCACGCCGAATAAAAAATACTGCGACTCATAGTAAAAGTTCTTTCTCCTATTTGTTATCCTAGTCAAATATTTCTCAGAGAGGGCGAAGATCCCTGGATGCATATCGTCGTTGAGCGGAATTTGCCGGGTCTCAAGAAACGCGCGAGGACTGTACAGGAGCGAACTGAACAACAGGACCGCCCACCGCTCGTCCATGAAGGTTTGTTGTAGTCTTGCCAGTTCGAGATCGGTTTCGTTATTACCGCGCGAGAGGTGTGGTTTGCAAAGAGGATGCGAAAATTCCGCACCTCGAGAGGGAGAGAGGAAGGAAGAGAGCCCTCTTGGCATGCGCCGGAATACCGATACCCTGCAATCCCCCCTCGTTGTCCATATCGAAATCTGCGGCAAAAATTAGCCATCACCAGACGCATGAAATGAGCACAGAGTCCTTCATCATTGTGGCACAATAAGTTATTAAATCACTGAGCTACTTTATCCGTCGAGAATAATTTGAGGGAGATCTCATACCATTTCATTTGGAAGATTATAGTGTATTTAAACAAAGAGATAATTAATTAGTCGATTTTTTTCACCTAGGTGTCTCGTGCGAAGGTTGCAATCGGCCCAACTTCCCGGGTCTACGCTTCAAGTGCAAGAAATGCTTCGACTTTGGCCTCTGCGAAGAGGTACAAATATTCGGGATTTGTTCGGATAACGAGGCCTTAACAAGCTCAGTTTCTGCGATCGCTTCTAACTTATGGAGACTTCAGCTAATGCTGAGCTGCTCATATTATTATATTAAGAAAATATTGCAGTGCTACAAGGCGGATCGTTTCGATCAGGATCCCTATCTGACGCACACTCGCGAGCATCCAATGAAACGCATCGGTAAAGACTAAGAGACTAAATAAAAAAACCACCCTTCTACTTATGTGCTTATTGCAGAGCTGTCCTACTCAAACGGCTCGTCTGTCGCTGTTTCATCTTATAGAACAGTCGCCGCTTGCGACTATTGCAACGAGAATGGCTTCTTGTGAGTTTTATTCTTTGTTTTCAGTCTAAAATGTATGCGAATCGATAATATCTTTAATATGAAAAAAGAGCGTACAATAGAAAATCCATCTCTTTCTTCAGACTGTCTGAGTACTCGGAGCACCTCAGGAAGAATCACAAAGAGCCACAGGTCCACGAGAAAGGGAATGTGACCAGTGAAGTGGTCAGTGAATGCTACATCCATGAGCTCATCTTTAGAAATCTTCAAATTGCCCCCCCCCCCGTAATTCTTATTTTCCGTGGAGATTATTTGTATCATAGAAGTGATTGATGGGAGGGGCCGATGGTGAACTTTTTTCTTAGCCCTCATAAAAATGAATAAAATAACTTGAGGGCTTTGAAACCCTTTACCTCTGATGTTTATAATAAACAATCATTGAGAAGAAGCACCTGCATTCAGGACTGCTCCTTCAAGAAGATGCTCACTGAGCTGTGGTATCAGCTGAAACAGCGAGAAGCTGAGCTCGTTGGAAAGGAGAAGGCGATTAACGAAAGAGAAAAGGCTGTCGGTGACAAGGAAAGAGTCATCAGAGCGAGAGAAGATGTAGTTGCGATGGAGAAGACCCATGCACTGGCGATTTACGAAAAGACGTCTAAAACGGTAAGCAAAAACACCTCCTGTTCAGTTTCCTAAATCAATAATTGACACCGCAAAAGTACCCCTATGAAGATATGTTTCAGGAAATTGCTCTAAAGTGCTGGCAGTCGGATCTGGAGGAGCTCGAAGCTTGGGCCAAAGACAGAGAGCAGGCCGTGGCTGCGAGAGAGGTTGCCGTTGCTGAGAAGGAGGCACGCTGGAGAGTCGAGAAGGGGGTGGACAAGGTTGGAGGTTCTTGAATTTATTGGGGTCAATAGGATCTTAATTCATTGAATGCTGAACAATGTCGCTGATAAGATGACATTCATTGCACATTCAGACCACACTCCTTCCTTCGCGATGGAACCACGGCTTATCTCATGTACCCGATCTCCGCTTCACGTATCCACTCGGCAGAGGAGGCTGGTTGGAGGCCATTGGTGAGCACAGTTTTACTGTCCAGAACTATTTCAATGACATGCAATACAATTGTCAAATTAGCAGTAGGGATCGTACTTCTGCCTGTGAGACGTGACCACCATACGTTGCTGTCATCCTTCTGAGATTCGAAAATAGTGTCTTGGAATAATAAATATATCTAAATAGGAATTCACGAAACAGAGTCGTTCAGGGTCGTCCAGAGGGCACATCGAACCAGTTGCCGCACGGGCCGATCGTCCCTGCCCACTCGACGTCAGCATCTACTACTTCGAAGTGCGCGTCGTCCGCAGCGACGGGTGAGCTTCCCTCGACTAGTCTAACCCAAACTCTGATTCTGTGAACACTCCTCAGTGGAGAGTATCTGGCATGTACCTCACTTATTATCTAATCCCAAAGGATTCAGATCATTTCTAGGTTCATGGGCATCGGCTTGACGAAGGAGTCAGTTTCGCTGCGTCGCCTTCCAGGTTGGTTCATTTACGCAATTCACTTTCCATCGTTTGCCTTCGTTTTCCATTCTCATCGAATTCGAGTTGCATTAGTCTCTTTTAGAATTAGTTCGCTCAATGCTCCTTATGACGAGAGATAAGGGAAGAAGAAGAGTCGATAGCAATGCTTCATTCCAGGTTGGGATCCTGAATCCTACGGTTACCACGGCGACGACGGAACGAAACGTGCGCAGCCCGTGAAAGGGGTAAGCGTTCGAGGTTTTTTTTTACAATCAGAGTGCATTCCATTCGCAGATTTACACGGGAGGACTCGATTACGGACCGCTGTATGGAACGGGAGATGTGGTCGGATGCGCACTGCACGTGATGGAAAAGACCGTGTTCTTCACCAAGAACGGCGTGAATTTGGGTGAGCCATCCTTCTAGGGAATCTATTGATAACAGCGTACGCATGAGTGTTCATCTTAACACTGGTATCGTGAGAAAGCGAAGCAACGCAGGAACAACTTGCAAAAAGTTTTTCCGATTTCAACCAAAATATTATGGGGGAATATACTAGAGATACTGTTTCGAAAAAATAGGGCCTTTTGTCCCAGGGCCGGCAAATAGGAAATATCCGGCTTGTGACCTGGCTATGGTGTATCTCGGCTCCCAGATGTGCTAGAAAGTTGCGCCCGGGCTCAAAAAATGCGGAAAATTATTCTAAACATATTTCCAATTTTGACTTTGAAAATCGGAAAATTTTCAAAAAAGTTATGACCGAAATACTGAAATAATTCACATATTTTATTTTTCTTCCATATCCCGCAGGTCGAATACACGGATTTGTATTGCAGAATCTTGAAGTACATATCCATATATATCTAGGAAAAAAATTTCAAGGAAATCGGGTGCGGCTGAAATTTGCCACATTTCATCAAAGGTGGCAAACTCACTGAATTTCATGATTTACAGTAAGGCAACTATCGCTATATCTATTACAACTAGGGGAATTTCGATATTTTCTTGTGGTCAGAATCGAGCGCATTGATTGGATTAGCGAGAGAGTGAGGGAAGAGAGGAGAGTAATCCAATTTGGGAGAGTCGATCCCTCTCATTCTGCGTCGCGCGCCGCTTGCGGCGCGGCCTTCCGCAGGAACTAGCATTCGAAGAATGCTAGT
>LS487252.1:0-16135 GCA_900490705.1 Pristionchus arcanus | reverse complement strand
TCATTCTTGACCTATTCTTGCATTTTGAGTGGTCTCCCTTTGACAACTCACATGTCAGAGCGCAGAGAAAGGCGAACTGAAAATGCTCCTCTGAATCGAAAGTGGCACCTTTTTTGCCGAAACGTTATACTTTCTCGGCTCAATGGCAAGGTAAAAATGAACGAAAAAAAACGGTCGATAGAAAATCGCCTACCCAACAATCTCTTGAGAGTCGATTTTCGAATGATCTTCATGCAAGCCTGATGGTAGTGATAAACTACTGAAAAACGACGAAAAATGCAATTTCCAATCGAAAAGTTGGGGTGTGACAACACGGCAACTTCATTTCGGCATACGAAATTTCGGTAACTGGGCATAACTCAGTCGGGGGTTGTCCTAGGACCATGGGTCACTCATTGTGGTCACTAACAGTTACCCTATCACATCAGTAATTTGATCTTTGATCTTTGGACAGACGACGACATTTCGGCATCTGTTCATAACTCAAATTTATACTGGAGTGCTTGATTGGTACCGTTCGACTCCTACAGTCCTCCTCATCCATTGGTGAACTGATCTTTCGTCTTTGAGCGCCCGACGACATTTCGGCAACTTGTTGTATTGTGGCTCCCAGGCAACTTTTGCTCACAATTAGGATATTATTCGATTCCTTCTGGTCTCCCGCACCCATATATCTGAGTTGATCTTTGATCTCTGAGCCTCCAACGACATTTCGGCAACTTTCTATATCGTGAATCTCGATCAACTTTTGCTTGCAATTAGGATACTGTTCGATTCTTACTGACCTCCGCTACTCATTTCTAGGATGACATTTGGGCCAGAGGCGACATTTCGGCAACTTGCTGTATTGTGGCTCCGAATAAACTTTTGCATGTAATTGAGTGCTGTTCTTTTCTGAGCAATAGGGAGATGAGATCAGCGATCTATCAGAAGCTGTCGTTTCCCTACTCTACAAGAAAGGCGACCCGACGAACATCGGCAACTTCAGACCCATTTCGTTGCTTACCGTAACCCTCAAGGTTATGACCCGATGCATCCTGAAGCGACTCGAGGCTGTGCTTGAAGAGACCGAATCCGCAACTCAAACCGGATTCCGACGCGGCTACAGTACCCTCGACAACCTGCATGCCATCAAGCAGATCGCGGAGCGAACCTCGGAGTACGGTATTCCCATCTACCTGGCCTTTGTTGACTTCAAAAAGGCTTTCGACTGCGTGGAATGGAGCGCCTGCTGGCAAGCCCTCTGGTCGTACGGAGCCCATCCCACTCTCATCCACCTACTCCGGCACATCTACGAGTCTTCCTCCACACTCATTCGAGTGAACGAGGAACTCGTTCCTGTGACAGTAAGGAGAGGAGTCCGCCAAGGAGACACTCTGTCACCTCGCCTCTTCAACGTCGCACTGCGCTCGGCGATGGACGACATCGATTGGGAGGACGACGGGATTCGGATCGACGGAAGGCAGCTCAGCCACCTCGAATACGCGGACGATGTGGCCCTCGTTGCGAAGAACCGACCGGAACTGGAGCGTATGCTACGGAAGCTCATGGATGCCTGCAGTAGAGTTGGTCTCGAAGTGAATGCAACTAAGACCCACCTACTCACTTCATGCAAAACAACCCGCGTCCCAATTGCAATCCAAAATTTGACGTTCAACTTTGTCGAATCGACCACGTACCTTGGAGGAAGAATCTCTCTTCCCTTGGACCACACCGACGAAGTTGAGCACCGGATTCGGCTCGGCTGGCTTGCATGGAGCAAGCTATCGCACCTCCTCTCATCGCGCCTTCTTCCCATGAAGACCAGGAGACGACTCTTTGAAAGCTGCGTCACCTCTACCGTACTTTACGGGAGCGAGGTGTGGGCTCTCAGGTCGAGCGATAAGGAGCGACTGAGCATCACTCAGCGGAAGATGGAAAGAAAGATGCTGGGAGTTACACTGAGGGACCGCTGGAGGAACGAGCGCGTAAGGGAGATCACTCAGCTGCGCGACTGGAACCAAGAAGCACTGCGACGGAAAGCGCGATGGGCCCTCAAGGTCAGGAACATGCACATGGAACAATGGACCCGCGCGACTACATTCTGGACGCCATACAACCGGAAACGTCCGCCCGGCAAGCCTAGAGCACGCTGGAGAGATGATTTGGACCGAGCTATTGGCAACTGGTGGAATACAACTTATGAAGATTTCCGCCCCATCCTCATCTAGCAATTATTGCCTGACATGATAAAATTGATTGATTGATTGATTGATTGATTGAAATACGGGAAATCGTCTCTTCATTTTACGTTCCCTCTTTCGCGTCTCTAACCGGTCAGAGAGCACGAAAAATGAAGAGACGATTAGCCGTATTTCGAACTCTAATGGTCATACCACACAAATTTCTTGGCTTTTTGCTTGTAGTACTGCGTGATCAAACAACGAGCAATGTTCTGACTCTCTTGAATCGCAATACTCTCTCACCGGTCAGACAGAGCGAGAGAGCATTTCGAAACGAGAGAGACCATTGCTCCAAACAATATGTTTCTCAGGGAGGAGCTAAGAAGCAGAAGGAGGAGAAGGACTACGATTCGGATGCATCGTACGAGAATATCGATATGACGTTCGGACCAGGCAACGAGTAAACTTGCAATCTTTACCGATAACAAGAAGGCCTCCCCGCAAACAAATACAAAGCATTTTATTTCTTTCACACTTATCGAACCTAAATTACAATCTGCTGTATGTATTCAGTGATAAAGCATCTCATATCACAGGCTATCGAAATATTGTTGCGAAATGATTCAGCGTCGATTGAAAAAGTACTATGCAAAAGCTTCTTCGATAAGAATATAATTTCTGCAGTAGTGTTTGACTAAAAAAACAAGTAATTTGTTAGCTATGTTCGTTTTCGACGATTGAAACCATTGCAACTGCAGGAATTTGAATTATCAACACTTAGCGTCTAACTAATTGTAAAGTCGACTGCTACCAGCTGCGTCGTGATATTTGAATCAAAAATTTGACGCTAGCTTAGCTTGACCCGCGTCTTCTCATTTCATCTCACCAGTCTCACTCGATCACCTCTCCTGATCGGTGATGTCAGTTCAACGGTTCAACGTCAGTTTTATCGGCTTCAATGGAGAATGGCAAGAGTGAGTTCCCCATGTTACCAATTAGATCACGTTTAGGCGTGTATTTGCGATTTTCTGAATCTATCCGGATTACAACTAAACAGGTACACATGACGTGTATTGCTTTGCAGGATATCCTTCCCTTCTCCATTCACTGGCCATAGCTTTTTCGAAATGAAGCGACGAGTGTGCGACCGTCTCGGAGTTGCAGACGCCAATATTTTTTGGCAAGGCGAGTCGAATATTGATATGATTCAATTTTAAATATTGTTTCCATTGCAGAAATCTGTGTTGACGGCACGCTGAAACGCCCTATCACAAGTACAAAGGATCTCGATGGCGCAATCGAGTACGTTCTGCAGAGAGCGAAGAGGTGAGATTATATCGGCACGGATGGGAACAGACGGAGAGATAAAAAATTTTTTTTTAATATACATGAGCTGACATCGATGTTATAGACCTCCCAAAGCACTAGTAGCATACCTTTTTATGAGTGCGCATGATCAAAAATTTCTTAGAGCTAAACTGACAATAATGCCGGTTGACGCTTGTAAAGTTACCGTTTGTAAAGAGTTAAGGTTGAAGTTTTTCAGTTGACGCTTAACAATGTCAACTGTATACCATTGTATGGTTCGCCTTCCCAGTATTTCCAAGTGAGACCAAGAAACCTTGTGTTCTTCAGAGTTGATGAAGCTCCCTGGCTGTATATTGTGGTAGAGCGTAATGGATTGCGTTGCAACTCGCAAGAGCGCGGACACGCAACAACTGATAAACTGAAGCGTCCACCACTCGCTCATGAAGGTTCTTTGTCTATACCTTTTTCTATGAAACAACGACCGCCAGTTTCATTAGACAGAGACCATAAATTCTTTTAGTCTAGAAGATAATAGTGAATTGAACAGAGACGAACTGCGAATAGAACAAGGAGTCGTCTATCGTTTCCACCTAGGTATCTCATGCGATGGTTGTATGCTGCCCAACTTCCCTGGTCTCCGCTACAAGTGTATGGAATGCGCCGACTTCGACCTGTGTGATGCGGTAAGCGTATTTTGTTAATCTGCTTATCCCACCGCCTCCCATTTCGAACGGCTTCGGCAGCAGAGAATATTTTTAAATAAAGTCAAAATATGTATCAATCGATAATTTAGAAGAATCGTGCACCCGGTGTTCGGTCAAATTCTGATCTCTTCTGATGTTGCATTAACCGATGTTTTATCTAGAAATGTATTACAGTGCTACAAGGCTGATCGTTTCGTTCAACATAGCGATCTGGCGCACATTCGCGACCATCACATGCGGCGTATCGGTAATGCTACTTGACGTCCTTCGATTTTTGCCCAGGCAACAACCGCTCTGCATGTGTGATAACAATAATCGAAGAGGCATCCCATTTTCTTGATCAGAAAACGATGCCAGAAACCGATTCGTCTCATACGAATAATCACAGTTTCTTGCAGAGCTGTCCTACCTGACCGACTCGTCTCTGGCCATTAGAAGGGCCTATAGAACGGTCCTCGCTTGTGAGCGCTGTGATGAGAACGGGTTCTTGTGAGTTTATTTTCGAACATTTGTAACGTAACAAGTAGACGAAATATACTGATAATCATAGTTTTCTAAAACAACCCTGATATATTCAGAGCTGCTGAGTACGAAGATCACGTCAAACAGAACCACACCGAGCCCGAAGAAGAGAAAGAGGACAACAATGTGGTCAGTGAACGAGTTTACCATTAGCTGTCAATTTCTTTCCGGACGGCCCCGTAGAAAGACGATGAGTGTTTTGAAGAAAACTTTGGTTCACCTGTCTTTAGTTCACTCCTCCCTAGTACCCAGCATTCTCATTTACTGTCTGTGTTCTTCGGAAAGTGGCAAGGATGAAGAACTTTCTTCTCTACACACTGTAAAAATAAAAACAACATCACATATTCAGGACCCCTCCTTCAAGAACATGCTGACTGAACTGTGGTATGACTTGAAACAGCAAAAGGCGGATCTCGCGGGAAGGGAGAAGGCGGTTGAGATCGCAAAGAAATCAGTTCGCGATAGAGAGATGCAGCTCAGGGCGATTGAGAGTTCTGTATCGATGGAGAAGAAACATGCGTTGGCGATTGCTGCAGACAATAAAACTAAGGTGAGCAAAAACAAGTAGCTATTATTCACTTGGGGTCAACTCCTTCTGCTCAATACAACAATACCACACAGTAACGTGGGCCGCACGGAGCAATAACGGTGCTGTTTCAGGAAAGCACTTTCGCTGAGTGGGAGTCGGTTTTGCTGGGCAGGGCTGAGCGGCTCATCGGAAGGGTGGAGACCGTGAAGACGAGAGAGGCTGCTCTTAATGAGAAGGAAAAGGACGTCGAGGAGAGAAATAAAGCACTTGATGAGAAGGAGCGGGAGCTGTGGGTGTGGGAAGAGACACTGTCAAATCATGAAAAGAGAAGCACCTCGGTGAGTGAAGGAGCCCCCATTATCTTATTGGCATCAAAGCACCTTGGTGAGTGAAGGAGCCTCCATTATCTTATTGGCATCAAACAGCATTCTACGCCGACAGAAAACGCACATCTCGATTCTCATTTTGCATCTGACTGTTTCACAAGCTTTACATATTGCAAAAAAAAATGTTTGAATAGAGCGAGAAATTGCAGTTCTTTCGGGTCGGAAGTTTGGCGCAAAATTTGCATCCATTGTTCACCCTTATCTGGCGAGAACAAAGGGCTTCAGAATACTGTGAACCTATGTCCTTAATTGAACGAACGTTACTTTAGGAAACTGCGTTGGAGTTGAGAGAGACGATTCTTGAGAAGAAGGAGAAGTGCATGGGCGAAAGAGAAATGGCGTTGGCCGCTCGAGAGTCTGATCTGAATGAGAAGGAGAGGATGCTCAGGGCGAGAGAAGATGCAGTGGCGATGGAAAAGAAGCACGCACTGGTGATCCTTGAAAGGACGAGGAATACGGTCAGCAAATAAAGCGCACATATTCAAAAATTCCAACAGAAAAAAACTCCACACTACGCTTACCCTCATCGGCAGCGTTCATTAGATCGCCTTATTATTATTCTGGAAACCATTTCAAAAAGAAAACTTGATGAAGGAGGTCATAATTCAGGAAACTGGTCTGAAGTCTAGGGAGTCGGAAGTGGAGGAGCGAGAGCTGTTGGTCAAAAGCAGAGAGGAGGCTGCTACTGTGAAAGAGAGGGCGCTTGCTGCTAGAGAGGCTTTGACGGAGAATACGGTCGAGGTAAGATTCTTTCTCATTTTTTTTTGTCTTTTGGATGGGTTTATTGGGTTTATAAGTATGTAGAATGAAGGTGAATCGTACTCCGAGCTCCAGTTGATATTCTTTGCACTTGTCAGGATACCCTTCCCTCCCGATGGAACCATGATCCGATGGACTCCACGCAATTGTCCGAACGTCACTTTTCGTATCCAAAAAGTGAGAATCGTTTCAGTTACTTACTGGTTACTGGTTAGTTACTGGGTTGGATAGAGATTCGATAGAGATTTTAGCATGGTCTCTCGTCTGAGTGACAGCTAGATAAAAGTGACAATAACCCAAACTACGAGCACAAGTATTACCACCACATTTTGTAGTGCCTATCAACGAGATGGGCCAATCGTCCCTGCCCTCTGGACGCAAGCATCTACTACTTTGAAGTGCGCATGAATCTAAGCGACGGGTAAGGAATATACGCGGGCTACCAGGCGTCGATAGGGGGGCGATAAATGTTTTATAGAGCGAGGTAGGTACAAACATAAAATTACATGAACTGAAACGTTTTGATTAAAATCTAATCTAAACAATTTAAGGTACATGGGCATCGGACTCACGAAGGAATCTGTACCACTTCATCGGCTCCCCGGTTAGTATATTTACCCGATCCATGAAATTGTAGTCGCTTCTCACTTCTTCTGTTGTGCGTGTCATCACAAATATTTGCAGGTTGGGATGAGGAATCATACGGCTATCACGGAGACGATGGAAACGTCTATTTGCTTCCCAAGGGAACTGTAAGTTTTCAGTATTTTTTGTGAATTTTGCAACGACTTCATTGCGAACTTTTTTTATTTTACTTGTTGCCATATTCAGAGTTTCTCCCGAAGCTATGATTACGGACCGACATACGGCACGGGAGATGTCATAGGCTGTGGACTGAACATGCTGGAGAAAACAATCTTCTTTACCAAGAACGGAGTGAATCTCGGTGAGTATTGGACGAAGTAAATGCGACATAAAAATAATGCAAATGCGTTATCGCTTGTTATACAGGAACCGCTTTCACAATCACCGACTCGTTGGATGGTTTCTACCCTACGGTGGGACTGCTGATGAGAGGCGCCATGGTGGAGGCCAACTTCGGGCAGGAACCGCTCGTATACGATATCGCTAAAGACATTGAGGTGAAACTTGTATGACATCGGACGAGAACCACTCCTGTATTCAATGGGAAAAGAACATGAAATATGAAAAAAATTCAGGCTATCGAGATGCGCAGATTGGAGGTGGAGTCGGCATCCGTAGCATGCACGGACAGCACTGATGTTGATGATTCTGTGTCTGAGAAGGAGGATGTTGAACAGGAAGACAGGAAGGAGGATGATGAACAAAAAGACGACGAAGGAAACGTAAGAATCGAAGAAGACAAACTATCCGAAAATGAAGACGAAGCTCGACTCATCAAATTTCTCCATCGCTGCGCTCTTAAAAACGGACAAGATCCTCGCGCAAAACAGAAAATTGTTTTCACCCTGAAACACCTCAAATCGTATGGAATGAGCAAGAAGGATATCTGGCTGTGCACTGTTATACTCAACAAGAGACTTTCTTTCTTCCCTGAAAATCTCGGACGACTCATCAAAGACATGGAGTTGGTAATGGAAAGGACCGGACTGACGCGTAATGATGCACTTCGCGAGCTAATGGACGGAAAGTATAAAGTCGACAAGAAGGGACAACTTCTGGAACCTTCACAAGAAGGGACAACTTCTGGAGCCTTCTTCCATCCTCTTGTGATGTAGTGTTGGGGAGGAATTTGAATATCGGTATGCCTAAACGTCCATCGTCACTTCAGAACCTGCGCAAGTACGTCCTCTTCGATGTCGATCGCGATCTGAAGGAGGATAAGATGGACGAAGAACATATTGTCGATAGCGTCTTTGATCCTACTAATGCCGTTGTCATTTTCGCGGGCGTCGATGAATTGATGCACTTGACGGGCTGCGATAGCGATCGCGCAGTTCGAGCACTTGCAAAGTGTGGTGGCCATTTCTGGGACGCTGCAAAGGACATTGCGCAGGAAAAGGAATTCACAGAGGTAGTGTTTGATTTGCTTCTCCTCACAATGCATTTCTTGTAGAGTTCGAAATACGGGTAATCGTCTTTTCATTTCACGTGCTCTCTCACCGGTCAGAGAGGCGAGAGAGTACGTAGAATGAAGAGACGGCGACCCATATTTCGAACTATAATTTCTTTTTTTCTAAAAATAATTTCTTGCATCAAACTAGATCATATCAGGACGAGCGTAAGAAGGCGATGGAAGAAATGGTCGATAACGTTGAGGCAATGAACGATGCGGACTATGATTCGGATGCTTCGTACGAGAACATTGATCTTGACTTCGGGCCAGGCAACGAGTAAACTTACAATCGTTGCCTTCAAACCAAGTACACACCTTCATAATACGCTAATCATTATCGTGATACTTTTGTAATCTGTTGTATGTAATTTGTGATAAAGTAATTGACATATTTATTTCAAAAACATTTCATTCAAACAATTAAAAATACGTTATACTCGATTGATTTTAGCGTCTTAGCATTTGAATAAGAAAGGTTGCGTCTAACTGCCACACGCGTTTTTTTTGAATTTCACATTCGACGCGTGTTATTGGTTGGCTTGGCTTGCTCTCCTCTATGACCTCTAGTCATTCCTCACTCGATTACTCTTCCAGATCTGGCGATGGAATCTTCATTCTCCGTCACCTTCTACGATTCCGAGGGGGAATGGCAAGAGTAAGTTATCCCTGCCACAGTAAATGTATTGTCTCGATTTGATTTTCGATGCTTTTTGGGTGTTTTCGAACTCTCTTATTCTAGATCCTTTTTTTCAGAATAACTTTTCCTGCACCATTCAACGGCGAGCATTACCCGCTGTTGAAGGAGCAAGTGTGCGCTCGTCTTGGAGTTGCCGATACCGAGATGTTTTGGGAAGGTGAGCTGATATTGGTCCTTGCTCAATCAATTTGTTCTTGTGATGCCAAAACGGTAGAGGGAGAGAACCTGATGATATTCGTCCTTGTTTTTTTCAGCTACTTTTTTACGGTTAGCGTGGGGAGGGAGGCTATAAACGGAGAACGGGAATGCCCAGGAGCCCAAATCAAATCAACGTTCAATTTCAGACGACCAATGCTTGGTCCACTCCATCAACTGCTCGAAAGGTCTTAGTGCAGCAATCCATCACTCTCAAATCTATGCTGAGAAGTAGGGTTGCCTAAACGGTAGCGGTATAACGGCCCCGCTACGGCGAGGGAGAGGGTAGCGGCCCGCTATTACCCGTTATTACCCGCTACGATTTCATTCGCTGCCGCTTCGCGATCACTATATCTTTAGAGGGGGCGTTCTAGACGCACCGGGTTAGAAAGAGTGGAGGGAGCGGAGAGGAGGGGGCGGAGTTAGGGAAGAGGCGTAGCGGGTAATAACGGGTAATAGCGGGCCGTTACCCTCTCTCTCCCTCGTAGCGGGCCGCTACGTGACCTATACGTCGTAGCGGGCCGTTTAGCCCGAATTGCCAACCCTACTGAGAAGTAAGAATTTCCTCCATGTTCCTGCTGGTTTTGATGAAAATATTCAGATCGCACTGATAATTTTTTTTGCGAAATTAATCGGACTAAATTTAATTGTTTAGTTATGCACAGTCATACGTTCTTACAAAGTTGTATTTTTTAAGGTGGTGCGAAGATCCTTGGTTGAAGATTTTTATCGACCGAGACTCTCTACTGTATCTGAATAATACTTTTGAAAAGGACTCGAAAAACGATGCTCAGACGGAACCTGCACTCTATCATGAAGGTTAGGACTTCTTATATTTAAAGTGTCTGCTAATATATAACGAAAATATAAAAATATATCACATAAAAATAACAGTTATCTTATTTGATTCGTCAAAGGTAAATTCAATGTAAGTTGAAAAACGTGATCATCACTGAATACATCAATTTCTCTCAGGAGTCTCGTGTGATGGTTGTGATATGCTCGAGATTACGGGACGACGCTACAAATGCATGCGCTGCTTTGACGTTGACCTATGCCATGAGGTTTGCTGATCTAATAATGAAACAATAATAATTTAACATTCAAATTAACGTTAATAAACATTTGTGAAACACGACGGAAACGAGCTATCACGATATTGCAACATAGGCTAGGAAAAGGAAAAAGATAGATATTGAAAAAGCGGTATCGAAAAAAAAGCGGTATGAAAAAGCGCAATCGAAACGAAAACAAATTACAGTGTTACACAGAAGATCGTTTCGAGCAGGACGATCAAGTGCACGCACGCGATCATCCCATGATGTGTATAGGTACGACAAACTTGAGTTGGCAATAGCATTTTTGTATTTCCGCCCTTACCGGTGGTTCCCACCTAACACTGTCTTACGACTGTAAAATCGCGAGACGTGGGTAAATCCATATATACTATTTCTTGTTTGATTGTGTCTACTTCACGTGAGTCGGTGAAATGAGGAGACAACTAACCGCGTTTTGAAGCCATGATATTAATTTTCTGAATGTGGGATCTACTTGGAGGGCACATACATATGAATTCGTTAATAAATTGACCTGAATTTTATGTTCTACTTTATAGGCATCGTCGGCCATGACGGAATCGCACAAAGTCACACAGTCGTTTCTTGCGTCTATTGCGATAAGAAGGAAATGTCGTGAGTGTTGTTCACACCATTCGGAGATTACACTGCTTTTTCCTTATTACGATATCTGATGAGTCAGCACTCTGTTATAGTAGACTCGAGCAGGCACCGTCTAAAATCTAGATAGTAATTCTAAAATTTAGGACCGCCGAGTGTTACGACCACGTCAAGAAGTATCACAAGAAGCAAATTAATGAGAAGAAGGGCACCGATGAGGTCAGTGAAAGCGTTAGCCTACATGCGTTAGCCTTCAGAAGGATAATAAGCTGCACGGTCTGTGCGCCCGACATCTTCTCATACAGCGTCTTTAGCTTTCACCCAAAATCAATTCGAATCGGATTCACATCATCATAGAATACGTATTCAGGATTCCTCTTTCAAGAAGGCCTTCGCTGAATTGTGGGAGGAGCTGAAACTGCGCAAGAAAGATCTCGAGGATAAGGGGAAGGACTTGGAGGAGCGAAAGATTGCGATCGATGAGAAGGAGAGGGTGCTCATGGCGAGAGAAGATGCAGTGAAGAATATGGTAAGCTATCAAATGACTAGGAATCTCTTGTAGAAAATCAAATAGTAAATTTTTGCTAGCCTAACTGAAATTTCGGAATCAATTTCGGCAGCAGAATCATTTTTTTTCTTCAGGAATCTACTCTAAAGTCAAAGGAGTCGGATTTGGAAGAGAGAGAAGCGTTGGTCAAAGCCAGAGAGGAGGCTGCAGTTGCGAAAGAGGCTTTGGTAGAGAACATGGTGGAGGTAAGGGTCTTGAATTGCCTTATTTTTTCCATTTAAAGGGGGCTGAATTCTGAAGAGTGGAGGTGGAGAATGATCTATGGATGTTTTTAGGCCAATCTACCTCCCACCAAATGGAATCATGGAACGAGTGGTTTCTCTCAAGCATCCGATCTTCACTTCTCGTCTCCGGATGATTTCAGTATGCATTCTTTGACGATTCTATCGCTTAATTTTTGAATTCTCTTATACTCAGTTCCGGTATTTCAATAGTTATTGGAATAGTTATTAAAAGAGAACGGTTTCCGATGGCTCTCAATTTCAATAAGAGAAAATGATAGTTTTTAACACACCACATTTCAGTGCCCTCTATGCCGGTGGCAGTGCGGGCTGATCACCCGTGCCCTCTGGACGCGCCCATCTACTACTTCGAAGTGCGCATCGACATCAGCGATCGCGATGGGTAAGGGGGTAGGGGGATATCTGTGCTGAACACTGAGATTTGATCGTCCGAATCTATCGTTAGCGCATGTTCGGGTGCCCACTTGGTATCTCTCTGGGACCCGATGAAGACCATACTTCTATCTTATCTCTGAAAATGAATAAGAGCCGCAGAGAGAATAGGTTAGCCAACTATCCATACAATTTCAGGATGATGGGCATCGGACTAGCGAAGGGATCGAAACACTTGTACCACCTTCCCGGTTGGTTTATTTGCCCAATTTAACCTCTAACTTGTTCTGTTGCGTTTTTAATACCAACCTCTTTTTACGCAAATAAAGCAAGAGACGTCGTAAACATTGTTGCTTTCAAGGTTTGGGTGGTGAATCGTACGGCTACCACGGAGACTGCGGCCACTTCTACTACGATGATGAGGTCAGTAATTGAACTTTAAATTTTGACCCCCTTCTTTATCATTATTGTGCTCGCTTGAGTGATTTCGTGCTCAGTATGCAAAGAAATGGTTGTGCCTAGTTTTCAAAAACTTTGGGTCTAATCCCTGCAGTTAGTCGTTGTTTATCTGATGTCATGATCAGGGCCGACCCGTTGGAGTTGAATACGGGCCTACGTACGGCACTGGCGATATCATTGGATGTGGGCTGAACGTGCACGAGAAAACCATCTTCTTCACCAAGAATGGAGAGAATTTGGGTGAGTCGGGAAAACTTTCACAAACTCGGGCCATTCTGTTAAAAGATGAAGCGCGCTGAAAAAACTAGATAAAATAAGCACAACGATAAGACCTCATCGAAATGGAGGTGGTACGGAATTTAATGCTACAACCCATATTGAACTTTAGGCACTGCTTTCACAATCATCGAGCCGCTGGACGATTTTTACCCAACGGTCGGACTAGAGATGAGAGGCGCAATGGTGGAGGCCAACTTTGGACAGCGCCCTTTCGTTTATGACATCGCGAAGGACATCGAGGTAAGGAGGTGTGCTAGTACTGATGGAAATATATCCCATGCAAGTTTGGAATTTTTGCTATATTCCCACTTTTCAATCAGGCTGAAGCAGCTGAGATGAAGAACTGCAACATCGTTAAGGACGTTGTGGAACAGGAGGAGACGGACTACGATTCGGATGCGTCGTATGAGAACATCGATTTGGAGTATGGAACGGGCAACGAGAAGTAAACTTCACATCCGTTATGTCTGCATAAAAGCAGAAGCATTGTACTCGCCGTTCACGTTCACTATTATCGTATAACTATCACAATTTGTTGTATTCTTTGAAATAAAACATTTGTTTTATATTTTAGCTATATAAATAAATCATGTAAAACAGTAAATAGCTGACATTGAGAGAGGGTGAGATCTTTTATTCTGTGATCAAATTGGAAATGACAAGTTCATTGGATTTCACAATGATGTTGTTTGTGCGCTCAATAGGCGCATGCCGCTACTCCGACTTGACTGATGTAGCCTTTGGCTGTGGGATTCTTTTTCACGATCACATGAACAGCATCGGTGAACCTTGCAGCAAAAACAATCGAAGACAATTGTTCGGATCTAAAGTTGGACGTAATTTCGAAATGCGTACAATTTGATCACCTTGGGGAACAGGATTAGCATGGACCATGCAGTCAATGAGTTTCCACAGACAAATGCAATAACACTATAATAGGTAAAGGTAAAGGTGTATCCACGTCAAGCGATTTTACAGTGATAATACAAAGCAAGGCAAAGGCCAGCTGACTACAATACCCTGCGGTTAAACGCTCCTAGGGAAGGTTACCTTTCGCAGCCGAAGTCACTACCAATTTGCCACAATAGAACATATTGAGAAATACCCGTCTCGTAAACTACTTTTAAGCATTACTAAAGATGGCTTAGAAAGAAATTTTCTAGAGAGAGCGACAAATTCTTGTGAAACCATTTCTAATCATGACATACATTGCAGGCCATTCATCCGAATCGTCCTCGCCGCTATAGTTCCTCTTGCAGCAGAAAGTATATATGGGATCAACTATATAAATCAAAATAAAAGGGAAATACGATTCTACAAAAGATTAACACCATTAACGTTAAAATCGGAGAATTCTACCCAGACTACTTGGAAATGTTGCCAACAGAGTCCTGATAAGATACCTCGATGCGATACTATTCCTTCTTCTCTTTGACTTCATATTATAATAAACATAATGACAGCAAAACATTATTTTGTTATTACTTACCCTAAATCTTAGCTTCAAAAATATTGTGCTGCAAAGAAAGATATCAAATGACGTGAGAAAGGCCGCAGTGAAATAATGAAGCATTGCGGGCTAATTAAGATATTTAATTTGTTTTCTGTTGTATTCTTTGTTCCCACATTGTAATCAAACGGAGTTTTCGATAAATCTAGCTTAATAAACTTGGCAAGATCATTGACACAGTTCACGAAAAATACGCAGCACCATGATATAAATACAATGACTCTTGTGTTTCTCCGGTTCCAAATCTGTGCAAAATGTTTATGGACGCAATTAGAAATGCAATGCATTCGAATATTAAAAGGAACCTGTTTCTGTTGAAGTGGGAGGTATACCGCAGTAAAACGAGAAACAGTTATTGCAAGATTGAAAAAACTTCCAATCAAATTCATACTGCCAAACTAAATTAAATTTCTATTTTGATTGCTTTTAGTTTATCGGATACGGCGATTCGAAACAGCTCTCCGTCATTGTTTCGACCTCCTTGAATCACGAATAGAAACGTTAAAAAATTTCCGCAAACTGCAAAATATTGCGTCGAGTAAAAATTATTAAACTCAATTGAACGCCTTACTTGAATTGAGAATAAACACACGGAACGAATACTCAAGTATTTTTGCAGATCGAAATAACAGTACATAGACTAGCCTAAATGCAAAGAGTTAAAATTAAAAAAGTGTAAAAATTATAAAAGTGTAAAAAAAAATAACCTTAATTGGACAATCATTGCGATTGAAATGTAGAGAACGCATACTCGAAACGAACCGTCAGACAAAAATTTGCTCACGAATTCTTGAATGAACCAATCGTCTTTAATCGAGTTGTCACTCATTCTACAAGCACACGATCAATCTGTTGAGTGAATGTTTAGGTTTGCTTCTCTGATGCACGTTTAATTGAAAAAATCGCAACAATATTTGGGTAAACTTTGGCTCGATAAAGCAAGGAGAATATAATAATTATATAGCAGAGAAAATGCAAATAAATGTAAAATCTCCTTGCGATTTCAGCATTATCTAATTTGTGGTGCTTCATACCTCCTCGTGATTTCGACGGCACCACCGAGACTAAGAGTTTGCAAAAGTCGAGTTTGCTGACTTCAGATGCTGCCGTATAATGTAATTCACGCATGTATGTAATGTAACGATGAAATGCACACCTGTTGTGAGTATTAATTTGAATATTCAGAGTTGCTCACTTAAGTTAATACTAGACATTTGAACTATTGGAATTTTTTTATGCAGAGCAGATGTTTCCCAGCAATGTTTTTTATCATCCGCATGCATACAGTCAATGAAAAACGGTCTCCATTTATTATTTTTTTACTTTTAAATTACTTTTGCAATGCGATAATAGTAATTGAAGCCAACCTTGAAATGGTTTAAACGAATAACATTTCAAAAATTAAATAGCCCAACGAAGACGAAAGCAAGTAAAAGATGTCCTATCTCCGATGCTTGACGTACTCCCTCCACGCCCAGTATTCGGGGATGTTCCTCTCAAAGCGAAGTGTGAAGACGCCCTCTTCGAGTCGTCGACCGTCGCCGTGAACCTGAATAATCAAAACTGGCATTTATTTCTGCCCCGTGACCACTCTATCTTGCTGAGTGGTTATACTATACCGAAGGAAAACTCGAAAAAAAACAGCTAAAAGATACAAGTACGGAACTGT
>LS487251.1:346524-444999 GCA_900490705.1 Pristionchus arcanus | reverse complement strand
ACTTTGGCACGGTCTGGATCCTAGGATCCATGAGAATACCCCTCAGGCTCCGCTCTTGCCCAACCATTCAATATTTCCGGTCTGAACGAAATTGAATAGTTCACCGGGAGCATTGTATGATCGGGCATCGGAATATAATATCAGTTTTGCACAAAAATAAATAGATTTGTGAACAGAACACCTTAATTTCGAAAAAAACTTCATTATTCTAAACTCTCTCAAATGCACTCCTATTTCATCCTCTGTCAGACTCTGTCATACTATGCTGCGCTCGCGCTAGAGCAGCTACGGTAAGTTTCTCAAGTGCTCACCACTTGTAGTGAGCTAAGGTCGCTCCAGTTTTCTCATTCTTCGCAAGTCGTTCTGATCGTCTAAATCTTGAGTATAAGGAGCGAATGACCATTGCTCTGTTTTCAAGGTTTACGTATCAATCGAAAAAAAACTGTCTCTCCCAGCCAATTTTATGGCCATTGTACGCAATGCGAACTCTGCATGGTTTTGGACGGGCCGGTTCCGTTTTGGGGATGATTGTGAAAAAGTGAAGGCCGTCTAACGGGATTTGGTCTTGATCCGCGGCTAATGATGACAAGGCCGGTTCGCACGCTAGACAAAAAGAGGCCATTATCCTTTGATCAATATTTATGCCGCCGCCTAACTTTTTTGCACAAAGCCCATGCAAAGAATTTCTACAATGAATACCTTACACTTCACTCAAATATAAACTAACTAGAAAATTGATCAAATATCGTTTCCTGAAAAAATGGTTATCGATGCTATGCACCGAATTTTCCACATGTACTCTCTGAAATTATTGAAATCCTGAAGCATCAAATCAATACTCGCTCTCGAATAATTGGCGCATTCGCTCCTTCCAACCTATACAAAACGCAAACGCAATCCATCCAACCGGAACTGTGCGATTTCACAATGGTAGAAAGTATTGGCGAAGTTTTGACTCATAACTCGCACTGGCATCTCACTTCCATGCATTAGTGCTCTGTATTCCGCTCTGTATTTCGCAGATATCAATTATCGTTCAAAGCTCACCCCTCTCGCAATTTTTACCGGTAAATGAGTACGAGGAATGAAGAGCCAGTGTCAGATAATTGATTCATGTGTGCATTATTTGATCAAGGATTGCACTTTTTGCCCTGGTTGGACTCATTCAGCCGATTGTCCTTGGAAATTAGCCCACTCTTCTTCTTTCATTCAATCAGAATTTCTGCTGGCCTTCGCATCTTTCACCTTCTTCCCACAATTGACCGTGCGCATACGAAATTCTCTCTTAATTATGAGTGACCTCTGGTATGTTAGAGAAAGTTAGAGATCAGGGTAAACGAGGAGACCGGAGGACCTTCCTTTTACCCTTCGAACAATAACTCTCCCAATTCGTAATGCGCTCTCGTCAGTCAGAGAAACGAGAGAGCATGGTAAAGTGAGAGAGTCAGAACATTTCTCTACTCTTCAGTCTACACACAATAACCTTGCGCGCCTCTGACCAGCCGGAGGAGAGACTCTAATTATACCGGGCCGCGAGAGTGCATTACAGGAGGGAGAATCAGGACGGTGAGGGAGTGAGGGAATGGGGGAGAGTCTAGAGGGGTAGAGGAAGACGAAAGAGTGCGGGATTGTGGGAGGGTGTAGAGACACGGGGAGTAACATGAATTAAAAGAAGTATAGTTGTTGTGAGAGTGGAGGGAGGGCCAGTACGAGTGAACTCACAGCGCAGTTATTGACTAGTGATGACGTAAAAAGTTGTAATTACATTCATTCTTGGTCTAGTCATTGTCACTGTCTCGACAGTGATCTTCCGATAACTTTATTTATGTAGAAACTCAGTTCATGAATGATAAACCCGAATCTTGAAAATGCTTTGATAATCGTTTAAAAAAATATTTATATAGATCTCTGTTCATGAAAGATAAACTCGCCTTTCTCATCCCAAACATCGCCTCGAATATCCCAGCCGAATCCGTCCCATTTCCGACCATAATCCTTCCCCCTTTCCCATCCCAATCCGGCCGCAATTTCCGCCCGCATATCCTCCCGATTTCTTCCCTCTACTCTTCCGTTGTTTTTATGCGGCTGGTGGTCAGATTTCCTGGATTCAACGATGTTGATCAGCGACAAGAAAGCGACACTGGCCCGTATTCTTGTCATTTAATTGTTGTAAAAGTGCTCGGCCGGAGAAAGTACCGTCTCCTACAGAAATACAGTCAGTTTACGATCAGCTCCCGGTCGTAAACTACACAGTTCCTCCTCACAGTGATAGACTCTCGACCCACCGTGTTTACATACAAGAGATAAATCCCATCGTTTTCCGGTCGAATGAATTTCGCCTTTCCCCTGTTTCTTTTCACCCCATTCTCTAAAATGGAGCCAATTTCACGCGAGCCAAGTTTTCGTCTCGTGACCACAGTGATTGGCTCAATCTGTGATTTTGCGTTATTATTGCCGACTCGATCTTTGATCTCTGGAATATGTGAATGAGGGAAGAGAAGGGGATTATTCCTGATCCCGGGCCGCCTCTTCGCCTCTACTTTCGCTACTGCGTTTCGCCTCCCTTCATGCCTCTCTCCAAAACGCCCGCACTATTACTTATTGAGGAGAGGCAGCTACAATGTGCACTGCAGTTGCTTGCTTCCGCTTCACTTGATCGAGGACTTTTACCCAGCAACTTTCTCAACTTTTTCTCCCCTCCATTTTTATGCGAAGTACGCTGAGTTATACCCGATCGTTTCGCTCCGGGTTTATGGATACACTCGGTACTACCAAGGCGCCCCCAATCCCTCTCCACAATCCGCACATGGTTATGAGTAGCGTGGAGTGTCCCAATTCTCCCAAGTCTCTTCGTGAAGCATTATCAACATTTCATGCGAATTTGAATCACGGTTTGAATCATCGTCTTTTCCTTTGGTACAATGGAAAGTTATCATCGCCAAATTTTCTTTTGGGTGTTCAAAGCGATTTCCACCAAATTCATCATTCCGCGTGCTCTATCGTCACTCTGACTGGTGAGAGTGTACGCGGAATGAGGAGACGGATTTTTCATCCTGTTTGTTCCTGAGATGCTCCACGCCTGCCCCGCACTGTATTATGTGATTTATGCCGAGGGTCTCCCTCTCCACCCAAAAACAGAAGAAGTGGACTACTTTGTTGCCATGTAAATACATCTCGCTCTCGCTGGTGTTTCCTTCCCTCTTTTTCTTCTTTCCCTTTCTTCTACCCTCCTCTTCTCTGTGTCTGTTCTCGATACAAAAGCTTCCCGTTGCACATATGCCTATTTTCCCGCGGCACCTCTACCTTACAACTGTTTACCGATTGTTTCTCTTCTGGAGTGAGGAGTAGATGGAATGGAGCGATAGGTACTTTTACTTTCTCGAACGTTTGCCTTTCTAAACTCCACCAGATTTGTATAAAACAGTTCTTTGGCATCAAGTTACTCACTTGTTGGGTTCGCGCGCTATGTCGATAGAATAATGTGCGGCAATGATATTGTGAAAATAATAGCTGATCTTTGGCAACGAAGCACCTAGTTCCACAATTGTGCGTGACTTATGTCGAAAGAACAATGAGCAGCGTTGATTGCGAAAGGCTACACACATAATTCATCCGCGAGCGCGCGGCCACGCCATTGTCTAGACTACCCTGTAATTACACGAGCTTACTCGTACTACTCCCGACAAATTACCCGAGATTGCAAGCCGGATCGGGTAATTTATGGGATTTCCCTGCCTTTCTATCATAGAATCCTAACCTAGAAAGCGTTGGACAGCAGGGTATTGGAGTTCGTAAAACAGCATCCTTACAGGTGGGAAGAGTCGTCGTAAGACAATAAATTCGCTTGACGTGAATGGACGTTTACCTTTACCTTTTATCTGTCTGGGTGTAGGGACCACCATCGTAAGAGCCGGAAATTGAAAGCCATAAAATAGTGTGAGATTGAGAGCCGGTAGCCGGATTCGGTGAAATTCCGGGAGCCGGGTTATAGACTAGACGGTGCAAACCTTATAAATTTTACTTTATTGATCATTATTTATACTTTAACTTGAGAGGCCGCGTGTTTTGACTTTTCCTGAGCTAAATATGGACCTTGATGAGCTTGCATGCAAAAAATGACGCAAATCAATGGTCTCCCGCGCATGCTATAGCCGATTTGTCGATTTCGCAATTGCACAGGCCGAACTTTTTGCTCGTTATTTATACTTTAACTTGAGAGGCCGCGAGTTCTGTTGTTACGTGGGCTAACAATAAAAATACACCCATTGGAGAACCCCTGTGCCAAAAATGCCGCAATTCTATAGTCTCCCGCGCTTGTTTTGGTCGAAATTCGGTTTTGCTTGCTCCAACCTCGGCTTGTTTCACTTCATAATTATACTTTAACTTGAGAGGCCGCGAGTTCTGTTGTTACGTGGGCTACATAGGCCCCATCGACAATCCCTGTGCCAAAAATGACGCGATTTCATAGTCTCCCGCGGTCGTTATCGTCGAAACTCGGTTTTGCAAGCGCTGTCCTAGAAATTTATCGATCGATAATTGTACTTTATCCTGAAAGTCCGCGAGTTCTGTTCTTATGGGAACTAAATAGGCACCATGGACTACCCTCACGCCAAAAATGACGCGATTTCATAGTCTCCCACGTCAGATATCCTCGAAAATAGGTGTTACAAGACGACATTTCGACATGTTTCTAACGCTAACTTTTGTATACTGACTTTCTTTGGTGAGGGCCGCGCATTATCGCTGTTGATCGTTGCCTACCAACCCCTGGGCGACCTCCACCTCCATTTTGACGCCGATTGGTGGTCGCCCGCGGATGGTGCAAGCGAAAATATGATGGAATTCACTTGATTTGCTGTATTGTTTCCATTTTTTATAATCGAGGGAGAGATGACACAGAATCGAGGGAGAATATGATACAGTATCGAAGGGGGTGCATTACACAGTGGAAATGAACATCTGAAACAGTTTTGTTCTGAAATCATTAAAAAAAAATTTAGCCGGAACCGGAAAATAGACAGGCACAGCCAGGACCGTCACTAGAGCCGGAGCCGGTACAAACGTCGCCTGGCGGTGGTGTGACTCTCGTTTTTCAGCGAGAGACTTTGTTTATTTTGCAAATATCTTTTTTCTTTCTTAATTTTTTAAAATTTTTATTTTTGGAGAGTCATTCCACACCTATGGACTAATGATTGCGACGAGTATTGACATCCGAAATACAAATTCGCAATTTTGATGGTGGTCCCTAGTCTGGGTGCTCCGTTTGTTATCTTTCATGCAATGTTATTGCCCAAATGTGGCGTAGTTTACGGAAATTTTAATTGATCATAGAATAACTTGATTGTCTAATCATGACGACATGCCAATTTCATGGTCAGTTTGTGTTAGCCCCCACCTACTTGAGCAGAGCGAGAACAGGGTGTGGAGTGGGATGGAAGTGATTTCGGCCGCCTCTCTTACTACTCTTGTCAAGACTTTTACGGTCATTCAACTCTCGTCAGTAGTTGCGTTTGAGCGAGAGGGTTACGATCGGTTTGCGGTTAGCATGCCTACTATACTCTCCCGACTTCGCGATGTCTCTCACCAGTTAGCTTGGCGAAACAACGCATAGGATCAAGAGTGGTTTCTTCTTTGGCAGCCATAATGTTTACTTTTTCTAGGGAGACTTGTACTAAAGGTATACATAGTTACGATCGGTTCACGTTTGATCGGGTTAGCAATTGCTAGTTAACTGTTTTCGACCGAGCGTTGCGATGTCATGTGAAGTGCATTAGCATTTTCGCGTTGGCGAACTTCGCTAGCAATCTTCTTTTCGAAACGAACGATTATCCTGCCAGGCAACAAAGTGTTGTTGTTTTTCCCTGCAGACTTTGCAATAATATTTTCCCTGCGAGATAGGGATGAGTCAAGGGGCACTAATGCACCATCCCATAGCCGGACCGTAGAGCCGGGCAGCGAAAACCGGGAACTAGCAGCCCTCCTTACCGATCATTAAGAGGAATCAGCCGGGCACTGTCCCCTAATTGAATCAGCATCAGCACTCAAATGGGAGGAAAGGCGGTTCTATTATCTACACTATGTGCGCGCAAACACGGAAAGAGGTTCGCCACTTATTTTGCCTTTTTTGGGTAGTTTCGGTTGTTTTATAAATTCTTTCTGCATAAATTTGTATGTATTTGCACGTCTCCCTATTATTTTCGGTCTTCGGCCAGCTACAATATTTCGCCGGGGCTCGCAGGATACATTTCCATTCATGGCCCTCTCCCTATTCACACTACTCCTCTCGGCTGCTAACACAATTATCCTCGCACAGGCCCTCCTCTTCTCTCTTCTCGAGCCACTATCCATTTCAATCTGTTCTTTCTCCCCTCTGAGCCCCTTCTTCGTTGCCTCCTCTCAGCAGTCCCCGCTAATTTATTCGGAATGCCCATTCAAGGGAAGAGTGGGAGGAGTAGAGAACTGCTGAGCAGTTGATTGCTATTCTTCGCTTTTTTGTTGAATTTGTTTGGATATTTCTGTCTGATCTTGCATTGACTTTTGATGATACTCTATTGATAGGTACGGTATTAGAGGGCCACTGCAAGAGCTTATTCTTCTTGTTGCATAGCCTAAAATCTCATTGTGATTGTGTCATACAGTCTAGTCAAACTCAGGATAGGAAGTGAAAGGCCGCCTTGAGCGAAAAATCAGCCGCTCTTACCTCGTAATGACGCAATTAGCGCTTCATCATTTTTCGCTTGCTCAACGCACTTTTTCCTTCAGGACTTTTCTCGTTTCAGTCAGAGACAGCGAGAGAGCACTCGAATCGAAGAGAGCGCAGAGAAAGAAACTCGTCAGCTGTCTCGGTCTCTCTTGAGTCCTTCTCACTTCTCGTTTACTTTTTTCCCTCCTCCTCCTCTCTATCTCGTCCGAGAGGAGCTTAGCGAGTCCTCCGACGAGGCGCATGTTTATTGTTTAGTACTTTTCGATCGGTTGTATTTGCTGCCTTGAAGTTCACATACTTCCTTGTATGATGAGCATGCCTTGAGATTCAAGTGCAAGTGGTTACATTGATTATTGATGGATGATCGTAGACTGGAGTGTCTCTTTTCCACTTATCCAACGAAGATCCTGAACAGTTCCTGCTCAGAAAGTGCACACTCGAATGATTGATTGGCTCAAGCCGGCGGCAAGAGAGATTTTCCCGTTTCATCCCAGCGCGTGGGAAGAGTTTGGGATCAAATCAGTGCCCGAGCGTAATTTCCGCGACGTTTTTGCTTCCTTGATTAATTCACCCGATCTACTGCCGGTTCGAAAAGAAACATCCTGTACCTTTTGTATTGATTGCTAATCTTCGGAGTATTTAATTGGTTTTAGTCCATCATACTGTTACTAGCAGTGATTCTTGTGCAGAGCGTTGTGCGCTATCTTTTTTGGGTATGCGAAACCATACCAGATAATGAAATATACATTACCCAAGTGCACGTCTTCTCCAGCCCATCAGCAAGTGGGCAATGCTCACGCGATCCGCGCCAAAGCGCGTTACCGCACTCTGAATTTTACATGCGAGCACTCCTCTCACTTTCACGAATTTTCTCCATTTTCTCGTGTACTCAAATATGTTTCACCCGGTTTTCATAAAGCAGTGCTAGACTAGTTTTTGATATGTGAAACGCCAGTACTTTAGAATATTCTGTTTCAGCAGTTTTTCGCCCTTTTTTCGTGCATCCGGCTCGAGAGAAGTTCTCCGGGGGCTGATTGATCGATGAGTTGAAACTGCCCGCATGCATGAGAGAGAACGACGAGGCGACAGTTGCCTCTGGCTTATCCTTCTCTCTGACCTTTTTGCTGCTCGCATTTTTGAGGCCCGTGGGCTGAGAGGTTGAAAGCTTTCAGTCAAGCTAAACTTGCCGATCGATTCAAATATGCTTCACGAACAGATAATATTATGCAATTAAAAGTCGTTGCTGATAGTGCTGTGTAGTTTTTGAAAATAACAAGCAACTTCCTGTCGAGTCAATTCTATAAATTTATTAGAAGAACAGAAGTTGCCCTTTTTGCTGCTCGCATTTTTGAGGCCCGTGGGCTGAAAGCTTTCTCCTCCTCACAATAAGCAAGAACTCAAAAAGTATTGATCGAGTACGTTTCATCAACATTAGCCCTACTGAAAGCTTTCAGTCTAGCTAAACATCTCTCGATCGATTCAAATATGCTTCACGAATAGTTATTATTCTGCAATGAATGGTCTTTGATGATCGTTATGTGCCCGCTTTTCACAACCTTCAACCAATAATTGTTCACAAAAATCATCCAAACAGTACGGGCCGGTCACGCCCGGTCACCCCACACCTCCATTATGAAGAGTCTCTCCGGGTCATCCCTCCCTCTTTCTCCCTACCCGATCGCTCCTTTTGTCTCCCCCCTTCACTCCATTCACTGTCCCGACTCCATTAGGGACTCCCCTTCACTCATCTTCCCTTTTGTAGGGCAGGCTCTCCCATCATAACTATTCCCCACATCCCATCCCTCACTTGTGTTTAGTCTGCCTCTCACAATTCCTCGTGCTCTCTAACGCTCTCTAACCGACCAGAGAGCATAGGGATCGGGGAGAGGCTCATCCCGCGTATTTGGGCACCTGTGTGCTGGATTTGTCGAGAGAGAAAAGGAGGAGGATTTGAAGTGCATTACTTGATCAATACACCTGCGCTCATGAATGCCTCCCTTTCTATTGAGAGATATTTCCAATATCCAAGCCACTGGCCAATCTCGCTGATCACAATTCTATGGTTTCTTCCCACTTCACTTCCCCTTATTGGCTACAATTTCCTCCCGTCGCGCGTATACTATTCGGCTGTCTTGACACTACTGCGATAGAAGAAGGGTCATAGTAATATTATTACATTTACATGAAATGGTGAGAGACTATGCGAAATGAGGATAGTCTCTCGATGATTTACTGTTTAGTAGGTCAAAATCACCGCCTATTCCCTACCCCTCACTCATACTTGACACACTACTGAGGTGTATGAGTGAGTGAGTGGGAGAGAGATCTGAATGTGAACAGTATTGGATCGATGACGAGAAATAACACTGAATTTTGGAGAGAGATGTGAGGAGAGGAGGAAATATGGGAGGGAGAGGGCTCAATGTATTCAATTCCCACATTCGCTGCTGTGAATCAGCTAGTAGTGAGGAGAAAGGGAAGTGTTGGCGAATATAATATGCGGAATTATTGACAGCCGATTCTCCATGTTTTCCATCGATTTCCCTGTGATTTTACCTAATTTTCACCCTTTTCCGCCCCTTCCCTCCCTCACTCATTCACCCCTCCCACCCCATCTCCTCTTCTCCTCCCACCTTCCGTGAGTGTGTGTATGTATGTCTTCATATCAAATGTCCTCCTACCAATTCTACCTTCTCACCTCCCCTGTGTCTCCTTCCCTCTGTCTCTTCATCCAAATGGTGCCTCTTGGTCTCTTCCCGTCCCCTACCTTTTTCCCGTCTCGCGCCTCCCTCTTTTCTCCGAGACAGCCTCATCATTGTTAGTACATCATTCATCTGACACATTTCGCTCGCGCGTGCGTCTTGAATTACCCCGGCTGGTGGGTTACGGTATTCCGGTCTTAAAATCAGGTTGACGAAGTGATTGAAAATTAACACAAGCCAGGCAGAAATCTTCCTGATGTCTCAATTGTGTGAATAATTACACTAGGTTGAATGAGAACTATTTCACAATATGTTCCCTGAAATAGCAGCTGTGGTGATTGACGGGATAACTGTCCCTTTACTGTATTTCGCACCCTGAACATTTCATCGGATGCTTTGACAGTTGTGAATTTCGCTCATATTCGTGCGTCTCTCCCCTTCACTTTTTCATAATTCATAAGCCCAATCGACGATACACTACTCTCCCTTTTCCCTTTCCCGTCTTTTCTCCCTCCGCGCACGGATATTTTCGAAAATTGCCACAATAGATGCCGAAAAGAACGGAAAGAAGAGGTTACTGTTGATGCCCCATCCCATCCTGCTTCAACTCCGTGAGAATCAGGCGGATTAGCGTACTGTTTTGTCGAATTCTGTCGGGGGCGCTAAGCGCTAAGCCTGATGGGAGTGTGCCACGCACCGGACCCCCTATAGCTGCGGAGCGAGACGGTCAGAGATTTCCGGCAATACAAAAACGACGTGTTGGCGGAAATCTCTGATATCATTCCTCGTATATTATAATCCGCTTCCGATTAAAAGGGTAGTAAGCGTGCACCTAAGTAGTGATGAACCGTTCCACTTCTTGGTACTGGCTATTTATTGACCAGCAGTACAAACTCAATGGAGACTATCATTCCCGTTTTGACTCACAGAGGACCTCCAATGATCTTATCATTTTTGTTTATTTTCGCCGAAAAAGCAGGCCGGTGAACAGACTCTGTAACTGGAAAGTGGGTGCATCCAATGGTGTTTTGACTCGCCAGTGGACCACCGGAATCCGCAATGCATTCAAAGTGGGGCTGCGCATCCCTCTCCCCGATCTGTTATGCATGACAAGGAAAGGGAGAGAGCTGTCAGCAGTTGTGTCTGTCGCCCACTTTGTGTGTGAGACTCTTCGAGAGGAAGTATTGGTGAGAGATCGGGCTCATCCGAACATCACTTTTGACTGTTTAACGCGGGAAATTCATCAATCTTCCATGTGATCCCTATATTGGAAGTGAATCACTTTACTTTCTGCATATCAGATGACATCCATCTTTTCGATTTTCCGTATAGCAATATCCAATCTGGCCTATCTCCACGGATTAATATCTCCAACCAATATCGCTCCACTTTTTGTAGTTTTCCGCCATCACTTTGTCCTTTTCCTCCCTCCCTCTCTTCTCTTCCCCTTTCCCCTCCCTCCTCCCCTCCTCTCCCCTAATCCCTCCTTCTCTTCCCTATTCAGTCCGTCTTTCTATCTTCTGCTTGCTGGAAGCCCTCCCCTCAGTTTCTCAGTTACCAACCGCCTCCCGTTTTGACGTGCTTTGCACTTTGTCAATTTCGCAATCGATAGTTGATTCTTTACAGATACGGTGCATGATCTAAGCTGGCAGTTGAGGTACGGTAGCAGAACGAGTATCGATCAGGAACTTTGATACGGTAAGCCATTGAATAGTGATTTATTTTAATTAGACTAACCAAGCAATACTCATGTATGTAGACACTTGACACCGCCGAACGCTCATGCACATTCTGCCTTGTTAGTGTCGTATTGTTCTCATTGTTCGTTTCCCCTCCTCTTCCGTCTCTTTAGCGCGTTTAGTCAATTGTTTACATTCTCGCGTAAGAAAGAAGAGGACTCATTGAAAGAGAGCCCTCCTTGGCTAAGTGGTTATGAGTCTATTACCAGTCTCTTAGTCGGCTCAGGTGTCTCGGGTACTACGGTAGGTTGTTCCCGCATGGATAATGTTGGGTACGGTAGAATACAGTTATCGATTCCAGATGGGGTCGCAGTTCCGTGCCAAGGTGTCCACTTCGCCCAAGATCGCGCTGGGTGAAAGCAGTACCAATCTGATCATCAATTATCTACCGCAGACCATGAACCAGGTACATTTGTAAATATTATTGTAAATATTAGTTGCGTAGAATGGACAAACTAATCCAAGTTCTTTCCATAACATTACATGCATATTCTGAAACTCAATCGAGTGAATCTAAAGTAAATCCATAATTTTACAGGAAGAAGTCCGCGCCCTTTTCGCCTCCATTGGAGAAATCGAATCGTGCAAGCTTGTTAGGGACAAGATGAGCGGTAATTATTTAAATCTATTATTTATTTAGTTATTTATTTTAATTTCCAAATTTTGTCCGAGCTATGCACGATTTCCTTTCTTCCTAAAACCGCACCGAAATCGATTGCCAAACACCTAAGTTATCCGAAGGCCCCTAGCTTTCTCTTATTACATTTCGATCGTCGTTTTCGCCATGAGTTCACTTCTGTTTGTTGGGCTGAAAATGTAGACTACCGTAATCTACCGTAATCCGCACCGAGAGAGCACGTCAATACACTACTCTGATCTTATCGTGTCCCTGCGTTCATTTCAGGGCAAAGCCTAGGTTATGGTTTTGTTAATTACGTCAAAGACGAGGATGCTTCACGTGCCGTGTCATCATTCAACGGGCTCCGGCTGCAGAACAAAACCATCAAGGTACCTACGCTCGTTAGTAGAGCTCTATTCGGTTGGCACTCTTGACCGTGCCTAAACTCGTATATACAACGATTATTTGGTTCCTAAGTTGCATGGCTAGGCTGTACCGCCCGAGAGACCCACACACACTGTTTAATCCCTCGTACCTTAATATCTCTATCTATTTTTTTCCTATCTTCCTGTCGATTTCTAGTGTGCTGTTGTGGAAATCACACCATGGTTCTAAGTTTTGTATCGTTTATTTATTTTTGGCGAGTTGACAAGGGTTCAACTTGGTTGGGGTAAGAGGAGGAAGATGAGAGGGGCATCCTATTATTCCCAGTCGCTCGTTTTGTTTGAACAGCGCGCACGAGCGGGCTACCGTATCGCGTTACATAAATTTCCTGATGCCACTCGGCCTCCTCTTTCCATCCTCTTCCTGCGTTGAAAGTACGCTTATTTGCCCTGTTGAAATGGCCTTTCGACGTAATTGTAAGGCACAATTAGGATAGGAAGGAGAATAGAGATAGAGGGGGGCTCGGGTGCGAATTAATTGAGCGAATTTACGCACGAGAAGAGAAAACCCACGCAAGAATACACGAGATTACGCCTCTCGCGTTTTTCCATGCTCTCTAAGCCACTGTGACCAGTGATAGACCATGAAGAATGAAGAGAATCAGTGGAGATTACATGAGGGGCTTTAGTGACATGAGCGGTCGAGGGGGCTTCTACTCTCTCTTGAGGAATTATTGGCTTCGTTCGGATTAGGGGAAAACAGATTGATGGCACTAGGGGAAATCTGGGAATTAGTGTCGTTACATCTGCTCCTGAAAGCTCTTAGGAATCGATTATTGGACAGTAGAAACTGTAAGAAGGAAGCAGTGTTGGAAAAAATGATGAAAACAACAAAAAAATCAAAATTACTGTGAGAATCAAAGCCGTAGAAAACTAAAAGCCGGCATAGGAACGGAACGGAACGCGAAAATAGTACGGTATTTTTCGCACTGGGTGTAATGATGTGACACTTTTCGCCTTTTATTTCACTTTCACCGCAAAATTCCTGCTATTATTTGTTTATTTTGTGTTTAATTAATAGCCAAATGCTCGTGCCACACCCTTAGCGCTCTTAGACATCTGGTAATAAATAATTAAAGCCAGAAAACAAAGCGGCATCAAAATTTCCACATTCTAAGGAAGAACACACGTGCGCGGTCACGAAAAGTTGCCGGTTTATGGATAAAGTGTGATGCGAACAGTAGGCTATTAATTAAACTCACAATTAAATAAATAATTGCGGGAATTTTGCGGTGAAAGTGAAATAAAAGGCGAAAAGTGTCACAGCATTACACCCAATGCGAAAAATACCGTACTATTTTCGCGTTCCGTTCCGTTCCTATGCCGGCTTTTAGTTTTCTACGGCTTTGATTCTCACAGTACGAAATACAAATATTAATTTCAGGTCTCTTTCGCTCGCCCGTCCGCCGAAGGTATCAAGGGAGCGAATCTCTACGTATCCGGCTTGCCTAAATCGATGACTCAACGAGAGTTGGAGGCTATGTTCAAGTCATTCGGACAGATCATCACTAGTAGAATTCTGTCTGACAATATCACTGGTGAGCATTATTTGTTATATGGACGTAGAGGAGACATTAGAATGAATGGAAGATGCTTCTTTTTGAATTATTTCTGAAACACAACTGAATCCCGATATTTCAAATTCGATTTGGAAATTTTTTTAGGACTGTCCAAAGGCGTGGGCTTCGTGCGATTCGACAAGAAGGAGGAGGCCGAGGTAATGTATTAATAAATAACTTGAATAATTAATTAAAATTGAAATATGAAAATATTTAAATATCTAAATTCAGGTCGCGATCGAAAAGCTGAACGGTGCAACGCCAGCCGGGTGCGCTGACCAGATCACGGTGAAATTCGCCAACAACCCCGCAAATAATCCGACCAAGAACGCGATCGCTGATACTGCAGCGGTAAGGTTTCATTTAGTATCAAAAATTGACATCTGCTGACTGTCATGTTCGAATGGATTGTGTTTCATCGAGCGCTCAAACGCTAATTTATTGGAATGGTTTTGATAGAAACACACTAAACTTCAAACAGGGGAGGATTTTTTTCTTCGGCATTTTTTTTATATAAAAACTGTGAAATATATCAAAATTACGCTGTTACAGATGGCCACCGCCGCTCAGACCCTTCTCGCCACCAACCCGCTAGCCGCAGCTCTCGCCCCACGCATCGCCCTGCCCGCTGTGTCGGCCGGATGCGGCCCTATTAGATCTACGGGAGGAGCCCGGGGAGCCATGAGGTAAAGATTGTTTCATTTGAATATTTTGCCTTTTCCACTGGTTGTTATTCCCATCTCAATCCTCTATTAGTCTTCCTGGCTCTGCTGAATGTGTTTCACAGATTCCTCAAAATCGTAGCACTATATTTTTGGTGGTAACAGCGGGATTCGTATTTTAAACTAGAAAATTCAAATATCGACTCTTTCCAGGTACAACCCACTTGCTGCAGCAGCCGCACTGCCACTCGGCGCCGCCCCTGCGACCGGCCTGCCCGACTTGCTGCAGCATGCGGCGTTGCTGCAGCAGATGCAAGGTGAGTGAAACAAATATTCACAAAAGCATCCCTCTGCCCAATCCGCCGAAAGAATCGGTTGTGCTTCAGAGAATTTTCATAACGTTGAATCGCTGTGCTGCACTTGATTTTTTTCTCAATTTCAGTTCGATTATCAACAAAAAAAAAGATTTTTCAGCTATGCAAAACGCCGGCTTCGCCTCACTCGTGCAACCCTCGCTCTACGGCGCCTCCGTTTGTGAGTTTTCCTTATTTTTAAATGATAAAATATAAATTATTTTCGAAAATACGCCCTAGCCAAAACATAATCCGTTGCAGCGCCCACGTCCGCCTACTGGCAGTCGGCCTACAGTAGCTTTTACATTTAATTATCTGAATTTAATGACTAACCTCACCTTGTGGTGGCTACACGATAGCTTTGACACCAGTAGTTGATCGTTGATGCTTTACGCCAGTAACCCTAGCTGAGTAGAGTAGTATTTGGCTATTATAGTAAATATGGCGCTCAACTTAACAAATGTCATTGCAGTGCCGTCCCCCTCAGCACCCGCCCTCTCCTCCGCCGGATACTCCCTTCTAGTGCAAGGGCTGGGTGCAGAAATGGATGAGGCCGTGCTGTGGGCACTTTTCGCTCCGTTCGGCAGTGTGTTGAGCATGAAGGTGAGAGATGGAACATGACTGGTTAGCGTGAATTTTAGAGGAAAGTGTAAGGGCTGCGCTCGAACACTCGATTATTTCACTACGGAATCAGCATCAATCAGAATTTTGATCCTCATTGTCAGCTTTTGATTTTTCGTTAGATAAATTTCTTCCGTTATTGCATCACTAGCATTGTTCTTGATATTGGTTTGATATAATCAAAATCAAAGTCGAACGAAAGCGATATTTGATCGTTGGAACAATGGTGACTATTGCAGATCGTTCGTGAACCCGGCACTACCAAGTGTCGAGGCTACGCCCTCGTCACCATGTCCACGTACGAAGAAAGTTTGACAGCAGCGGCCGGCTTGAACAAGAGCCAGTTGGCGGGAAGGACACTGCAGGTGGGCTTTTCGCTATCAGCCAAGACGAAGAATCAACTAAAATGTGCTTCGCTCATTGGTACTTTGGCGTTGTTCGGAGGATTATTGGAGTTTCATGAAAAACACATGTATATTAAACAAGTGAAACACATCTTTGAAGGTGCGAGAAGCAGATCGGGCCACCGCGCTCGCCATTCTCGCCCAGGACACGCAAGCCCAGCTCGGCCTGCTGCCCACCGTCGGCTGGGCCTACGAGCACACCGCCTAATCCCGCCTGATTCCCGGTCCCCCCGGCCGGACATTTTCCGGTCCTACCGTATCCCAACAATCGTACAGCACCACGCCAAAGTATCATCATGCATGCATAATAACCGCCGCCCGCCCCATTCTGGTCCACCCCGAGCCTTAAACAGAGTCCTACAGAGAGTATGTGAGATTGTGCTTTGCAGAGTTGTAAATTGCCCCTCAAGCCCCGCCCTTCCCCAAAGTCGATCCGAGTATATGAGAATTACGCTGCAGTACTGTGATTATATCTGAGTATTATTGTGAGAATGTAGAGAGTATTTCCAAAGATGATGTAGAGTTTGTGTGTTCCGTTTTCTACAGGGCCTTTCATTCCCCCGTTTTTTTGAGTTTCGTCGTATCAGCCCGTTCACTTTTGTCCTATAGGAGTCTGTTTTCATCATTTTTATTCATCGCGCTGTGTCGCAACCGTGCAGCTTTAACACACGTCGATAAATCGATAGTTTGTAGTTTCGATCTGTCTTGTGTGATTCCAACCGAACAATTTCTCTTTGATGATTCTAAGGGAGTTGACCAATCACACATCGAAGAAAACTGAACAAATTAGCAGCGTCCGACAAAGTTTTGATCGGTCGAGCAAACAACTACTGATTCATTATCCTTTCTGCAAAGAATAGTTCTCGATACAAACAATGAGAAAATCAAAGCTGTATTTTTGTTTACCAGCGTGCATAAAATCAGCTTACGCGCTCTCACAAACGAATCGATCGACCACTCCATATTTCTCTCTCTAGCATTCTTGCTGTTTTGGACGATAACAACAATCTTTTCTCTTCCTCAACTGAGAAACATTCCCTATCCCATCCTTAAACTTCGCCATGTCAAATCGAGAGAAGTCGTCATTGGAAATTATTACAGTCAGTTTATTGTTTTTTGATCAGCGAATTTTTTCTTGCTCTTTCAGATTTGCGCCGGCATGTTTGCTGTAATGGCGATTGTGAGTTAATACTCTCAACATTTAAAAAAAAATATTTCTTAGATTTGGGCGTTTATTTATTGTCCATATCGTGCTCTAGATCGCCGTCAAACATGCTCACAAAGGCAGCGACTTGAGGTTTTTTTAAAAGCAATAGAAAAACAAACAGACTAACTGAACAACATGCAGGAATCAATACCAATGGCAGAAACGACCGTCTGACGAGACCCTTTGTGGCCCTTTGTGGCGCTATTGCTTTCACGGTTGGCAAAACATAATTGATTTTTCTGCGTTCATGTATAGAAAATATTGTTCGTTTCAATTGTCAAATAGCAAAGCTCATCTACGTGTGTTGTCAGTTGCAAATCTGTGTCTTTCCTAACCACAGGAAAACGCCTTTGCTCATCATTTTGCCTATGAAATTTTAAATTCTTTATTGTTTGACTTTTTACCATTCATTTTCACAATGATGTAATGCTGATCAGTCATCAATTGAAATAATTTTATCTAGCAGATATGTCATAGTCATCGGAAAACGGACAGGTATGTACAACAACAAGATGTGAAATGATGAGCAGTGAGGGAAGGCTTTGGCTCGTATTGGTCTTTGATCTTTGATCTCTGAACTTCCATAAAAGATCAAAGATCAGCTATTGTAGTTCACCGGCACACAAATTGCATAGACGCTCTTCTGTAGCGTTCGTTCCGGAGCGACTTTTGGCTTGCGCGTGTAGCATTTCTGGAAATTGGGCACATTTTTTCGAATTGAAATACTTTTCCAATATTCTGAATCGCTTCTGAAAGGCTATAAAAATCATGCATCTATGATGTACATGTGATAAACCTCGTTCAGAAAGAACACTCAATTGTCGTTTCCTCGCCTGCAAGGGAACTATCCACAATCCTCTTTTCATAGTTCATTCTCAATTTAGATGTAGGCGAAAAAACATAAAAGTATCACACCTCAATCAACGGGATGGTCGTCGCGAGCACGATGGGAAGAAGGACGAGAGCGTGGATTGCGCCTGAAGGGAAGAACATTTATCAGACTTATTTGTTCCATGGTAAGTTGATTGGAGATAAGTAATTTCTAGTCTCCCTGAATCGTATTGAAGTTTCCCTTTTTCTCTGCATAAACACGAAGCACGAACGAAAAAAGAACATAGTGATGTCTGGGTGAATCATACTTTTCCGTACAAACATTGAAAAATGTAAAAAAAAAAAGTTGTAAAAATTGTAAGGGGATATGAGAAACGAACCAATAATGAGCACGAGCGCGATCGTCTTGAAGAACACGAGCACCATGTAGGAATTGATGAAAGCGAGCACGGTGACACCGAGGATGGTTGAGATGGAGCCGTGGATTACTGAAAAGTTGAGCGATAGCAATCGATAATCCATCACAGGTTTAAAAAAAAGTTATAACAGTCATAAATGACTTTTTTTAGGTGTTTTAGGTGTATTTTGGTGCTCGAACCGCATCGCTCAGCGAAAAAACGAATTCGTTGATATAACATGCTCATCATGAAACACATTCGAAAAAAAGCTCATTCTTACCCGGCCACGCCAGCTTCTCCATTGCCTCAATACATCTCTCCTCCACGCCGCAATCGTCCTCTCTCGCCATGAAACCGTGTGTGATATGGGCGGAGAACTCGATGGAGAATCTGATTAAGGCGCGATTTTAATTGTAAACTATGCAAATCATAACTTGACATAAATGAAGCTACTTCAAGCACTAACCCAATGGACATGATAATAGTGATCATAGATATGGGGTCCAGCTTGACAGACCAGAGCGAGAGGAAGCCGATAACACCTGAAATCAACATCATTCACCATTTGAATCTCAAAAGTTTTCGGTTACGTTTCATGATAAACATATTATGACATCATTGCAGTTTGATTCAATGAGAACGGAGACTGCGACTGACAATACAAACATAATTTTTTTTTCCAAACTGAGATCTGCACCCTCACCAATATCGATCGTGACGATGGCAGTCGTGATCCACAGCGTGCACAGCGGATTGGGAATGAAGGCGAGGGCGATGATCACCTGCAGGCAGTTGGGGGATTACACATCTACTACTAAGGGATAGTTTGAATCTTGTCAAGACTCAAGAAACACTATATAGGCTTTTTAGTAAGGCTATGGTTGTGAGAAACGGAGAGATGCCTCCTAATTATTGCTGCTTATGAATAACTCCCTATTAGAAAATTACACCACTCACCATCACGACGACAGCGACGGAGTCATTTTGGATCGTCGAAGGGAGAATGACGTTGAGCTGTAGTGTGCATTTATCAAACCGTACCTTTAAAATTTCAAACGCATACGGTGTTCTATGAAGGTACGGTACCTGGTCAGCTATCGATCTGCTCTGCTGGTACGTTACGATGTTCAGGTCGGGATAGCGAGCGGCAATCGTTCGTAGCTCGTCCGTTACCTGAGAAAATATTGCTTGATGATTTGTGGATTCTCGAACTCAACTACAAGGCCAGAAAGAAGAGAAGGAGAGACTTCTAAGTTCAAAGATGTGCATTGAAACTAGTTCTTACTTTGACCAGATCACTCGGTCCATTGAAGTCCGTCACTCCGACGTGGAATCGGAAGGACGTCAGATTGAGAGTGTCGATGTCTTCGGAGTTAGTCCATACGAAGTCTTGTGACCTGGAATATTCTAATTTCACGAATCCCTTGTAGTTAATTTTGCGCATAAGAGATGTGTTTTCACAATACTTTTTCGTTTTGAAAGTCAACAATTCTCACCACAACTTATAGAAAGCGAACAGATTAGCCCACTCGTACACGCCCACTACCCAGCTCTCCCGGTCGTCTTGAAGGTATGAACCTGTAAGGGATCCATGATAGTGTGCACAATACGGGCCGCTGTCTCTTCATTCCACATACCACTCGATCGGTCGAGAGAGTTACGCTTTCTCCTTCATAATCATTATAGTAAAAATTTTTTTTTGGTTTTCAGCAATCTATTTCCCGATTAATGAAATTTTCTTAAATGGACAATGTAAAAGTTGCGTGTGAAACACATCCGAAATCGGAATGGTGACAGATAATTTTGCGATGATTTTGCGATTTCACCTGTGAGATTAGCGTACTTGGAGTACTCTCGCGTCCAGATCGACGTGCCCTTGGGGCCGAGACCTGCAATTCTGAATAGTCAATTCAATAGACTTTTTTTTTATCTGGAGATCCATGATGACATCAAATGCATTTCGTTCTGAAAACTATAAAGGTCTGATGAATCATATCTAAACAAATGGTCAGAGAAGAAGCAACCTAACCTTTTTCATTCTAACTTCATTCAATATTTTATAATTGTTGATGGTCATTCTAAACAAAACTCTCACCGTAACTGGTCGTCTCAAATTCTCTCGCAATCATCTCTATCCGATCCCTATTCGCCTTCACGGTCATGTCAGGCGCGTTCACGATTGCGATCTCGATCTGAAATGAGTCTCGAATTGATCAGCTCGTTAATGAAAGGACTTTCAATCGAAAAGTAGGTGCAATGTTATCACCTCTGCTTTTTTTTGGATTATCTACGGTCAGCCAGAGAGACGAGTATTTCGTAATGGCAATTCATTGAAGAATCACTCACCAAATCGCCCCCATGGAACAGCTCGATCTCGCTCTTCAGCGCATCAACCAGTGGATCAGTGGCAATAAGCAACTTCTCGTGATCCAATCCCTGCTCCATCACGGAGATGCCGTAGATTGAGATCTGAATACAATTCCATAAAATACTACTTGGACACATGGCTGCTAATGTAATTGAACAGTGGTCGTCAAAATTTGAGCCTTTCGCGCACATTAAAAAAATCTTTCATGCAAATAGCGTTGAATAATATTTTAATTTTTATTGGTTACCAAATACAAGCCCTTCTCATTAAAATGCCAAAGAGTGCACTGATCTTACAATGATTGTGAAACACATTCAGTTTAATCAATCAAAAATCACTCACCACCAGATAGATCACAAACACAATGGCGACAGTCGTCTTCGTTCGCCAGTCAAGCAGGAAGGGAACGTAATGCTTCCTGAGAGTGGAATATATTATCAAGGATTGATTACCTATTCTGGCCACCCTCGACCGCATCGAATGACAGTGACGCAAATGAAAGAATTGCTGATCAAATGCGTTTCAGAGCCTCATCAAAAACTCAACGGAGGAGTGTTCTTCAGTAGTTCAACGACTGTCTGGATAAAAAAATCACCTAAAGAAAGATCCTTTCCTTCTGCCGCTGCTCTGTGAGGAGGTCGATGAATCGGTTGGAGTGGATTCAGATGAGGTTTTCAGGGCCGCTAAAAATAGATGATTGGGATACTGTAGCTTCAATCGTAACTACCAGTAAATATAGTGTAAATTACTTTTTTCACACTAACCTTTCGAGTCCAGTGTTGAGGAGGAGTTGATTGAGGGAATGGACGGAGAGGCTCTGAATATGATTATTTGTTACTGGCAACAGAGAATTATTGGCACCTCTTCTCCTTCTTCTTCTTGATTCTTTCCCTGTTCTCTGCCTGTCTCTTCTCGCCGTTTTCAATGGTCTTCATGGGCGATTCGGAGACGGTTTCCTTCACTGAAATCGATGAATTGAAAAACAATCTCGACTTTTCGGCAGTTCGTTGAATTTTTCACAAAAAAGGCTCCTGATACGCCTCATGTCTCGCTACGTGGCATAATCACCAGTGTAGGGATACCCCTCATCATTCGTCGTAATAAATAAGCCACTGCCCTTACCTCTCAGTTCCTTGCGCACTTTCAGGCACGGAATGACGCTGTTGAGGCCGGCGAACTCTGCCTTGGCCGTGATCACCATTAGAGCGGCGAAGAAGGTTATCTGCAAATTTTTACCATCGTAGTTTGAAATAAGTTTCACAACTCTATCATCACTTTCTGTGTTAAACGTTTTGCGGTAATGCAAACGTTTGTCGATGTAAAAAAAACCATGCGTAACCCACAGTACAGTGTTCTATGACTTGAATGCGATACCTGATACAGGAATGTGAACAGCATGCACGCTGACGTCATCAGACAGAATCCCCGAACAGCGTAGATGTCCGTCCAGGCGCCTGTAAAAAATACATTCAACTTTAATCGCTCGAAGCTCGAAAGTTTCATATAAGTTTCACAGAATCCTTAATTTAGAGTCGACAATATTTTATTCAATTTAAGGCAGTGATGAACTTGAAATAAAAAAATTATCAACTCACCGATCAAGAACGAGAAAACATCGGTGATTGATGTAATGAAGATGGCCACTGCCGCCTCGCCCATCGCCAGACCCATGCGCTCCCGGAGCACGTCCGAGGATGTGCCTGGAAGGGGATCGTTGATCTTGGTCTTTGATCTTTGATCCTCGAACTCCAGTCCATACCAGTCCATTGCTCATAATGTTTTGCTTCAAACTTGATCTTTGATCTCTCACCAGGAAACTGCGCCTCCGTATTCAACCAGGCGGCTACTGCGATGAACATGTCATCCACGCCGATGGCTGAAATAATTATTTATTATTATTTTTATTACTTATTTTTATATACTTACAAAGTACTAGGAAAGGCGCGATGAGCGTGATCTCGGCAAAGAAGCAGCCGCACCAGAGCAGGAGACCGATTCCTGAAATATTGTTGAATAAATATCAAAATTTGAAAAGAACACGGTTTATAAATATTCTTCGGTTATTTTTCTTCTTGCGGGAGCATCACGCAAACAATATTCCCATGATGAGAACCTGCACTACCAACAAAATGTCGGAAACTTTTTGTTTCAACGCACCCGAAACGATGGAAAGTCCCGCGCAAGTTACGCCGCCTAACGCAAGCCACGGCTTGGAGCGAAGCCAATCGACCGAAACTGAAATATCAAAGATCAGTTGGTTTACTTGCCAAACGCACCACATCACTACAGAACCTGATCCTGAAAGGTTTCTGAAAGATCAAAGATCACCGACCTCCCTTGACCTCTCCCTGCTTGCCCCTTTCCACCCGCAGCTTCATCGAGTAGATGGCAGTGAAAGCGATTAGGACGATTACAGTTACGTTGAAGTAGGGCTGAAATGTTACAGAAATTGGTGAAAGATGTTTTGGTTCAATCTCGATAACTGAAAGAAAATTCGGGCAAATAAATAACAATGCATACCTTCAATCTATTTGCATTATTGGTCAATCCCTGGTCGATAACGCGCGAGTACTTGATATGAACCTGAAGAGTGATCCATACAACATCTGTCCACTTTATGAAAAAACGTTGTTCTCGCTACTACCGTAAACTTCTCTTGACCCCTCAATACTGTTCAGGCGTACCTTGATCAGCGGATTTTCCGCAAATTCGTTCTTGATAAACTCGGCAGCTGTATTCTCCCACTGAGTCGAGAGTTCGTCCATTTCCTTCGAGTCGGAACGAAGAAAGAAGAAGAGACGCATGCCGTGAGCGATCTGCGATTTTTTGTCAAAATATATTAATTTTCCTAAATTATAATCTTATTATCATCTTGATATTATCATCTTGCCAGCCGACTGGCTAGATGAAAATAGTTTTTTTACTCATTAGTATCACTGAGATTTTGCTTCACTCATTACACAGAATTCACGAGAAATAAATGTGTTTCACATAAGGTGCAAAGATACGGATAATGAATCGAGAACGATGGTTCCTCGAGAAGCGGACAAATAAAAATATTTCTATTTATGGCCAACCTTAATCGCGTCATTGTTCGTTACGTCGTTAGGCTTATATTCATATTCAGACCAAATTGATTCAGTAAAGTAGCTTTCCGATAATTTTTGCAATGCACGCCGTAATAACTATTTTTTTAAAGACAAAATCACATATGTTTCATATTCGCTATTACAGACTTTCGTGTGCTTCGAAAGGCAATTCCGATACGGAAATCTGTGGAAAGTCTAAATTTTTCAGCTTGACCTTAATTGTGTCGTTCTTGTACGTAGTCACTCCTCCCACATTGAATGCGAGATAGATGGGCGTGCCGCCGGGATTCGCCCGAGGAAAGGTTACTGCTATGCCGCCGGCCTGCAACGGATTTCATTTGAGATTGAAAAGATTCGACAATGATAGGCCGATAATGATAAAATATGAGGCCGTTTGCCTTAGGTTCAACAGAGGTCGGGAACAGGTAAAAAATCGAAAGGTCTAAAAAGTTGGCCCTAGGGGTTATTTTTGACCCTCTACACGAAGGAACACTCGATTTCGCAATATGTCCCCTCCCCGCTCCAGAGGGGGCACCCCCCATTTTGGCCAAAAACGTGTTTTTCGAGTTTTTCTCGCCGGGAAGTGCCCAAAATGGTACGAAATCTCGCGACCTAAATCAGAATTTTGTGCTCTATCTCATGGTTATATTGATTTATCATGATTATTTTTCGTTTTCGAGAAAAGGCCGATTTTTGACCCAGAGGATAGCGCAAGAAATCCCTTCAGGAGTTGATAGAGCTGGTTCTGCTGATCATTTTGGTATATTGGACTAAGGTTTTGAGTTTACATATTGAGGTTTCCGGGGGGTGGAGCGAAAATGGGACACAAAAAATTGTCGCGAATACCCCCATGTTGGTGCTCATTTTGTAGAGCTCGTTGAACTGATAACTTTTTGTGTTCGACTTTTTCTTGGAAACGTTTCCTTAAGAAATTACAATCGCCCAGAGAGGCCGTTGTCGCGTGATGTCCGATAATCACTTTTTCCATGAAAAAGTCCAACACAAAAAATGATCAGTTCAATGAGCTCTACAAAATGAGCACCAACACGGGGGTATTCGCGACAATTTTTTGTGTCCCATTTTCGCTCCACCCCCCGGAAACCTCAATATGTAAACTTAAAACCTTAGTCCAATATACCAAAATGATCAGCAGAATCAGCTCTATCAACTCCTGAAGGGATTTCTTGCGCTATCCTCTGGGTCAAAAATCGGCCTTTTCTCGAAAACAAAAAATAATTATGATAAATCAATATAACCATGAGATAGAGCACAAAATTCTGTTTTGGGGCGCGAGATTTCGTGCCATTTTGGGCACTTCCCGGCGAGAAAAACTCGAAAAACACGTTTTTGGCCAAAATGGGGGGTGCCCCCTCTGGAGCGGGGAGGGGACATATGACATATGCGAAATCGAGTGTCCCATCGTGTAGAGGATCAAAAATAACCCCTAGGGCCAACTTTTTAGACCTTTCGATTTTTTACCTGTTCCCGACCTCTGCGGGGGCTTGTTGAACCTTAGGCGAACGGCCTCATATAGCATTCTTTCGTTATCATAATCATTAGGGAAAGTTACGGAGATACCGCCGGCCTTCAAAGATTCTTTTTTATATGGAGGTGAGTTCCAGAAATGCGACATAGGCCATAGATCACAATGAGTATAATGTTCCGCCTTTATCCTTTTCAATAAACTTTCTAAATCGGGAAATCATAATATCTGCTCACTTCCAGCTCAGCCCGTCGCTTCAGCAGTCGGATCAGCGGCTTCTGCCGGTAGCACTCGCCGTACCAGTTGAGACACAATTCCTGATTGAAACATTTTTTCACCACTTCTTCTAATTATATTTGTTATTTTTTGAACTCAGCAATGATGAGTGCGAATGAGTTTCACTTGCATCATGAAAGAATTCAATCCATCATGAATTGATGCTCCGAGTATATCTTTTTGAAAAAAACAATAATCTACCTCAAAGGTGACGTCCCCGGTGAAATTCTTCGATTTCGGTCCCCTCCATTTCTCCTGCATCGAAAAGGATACATTCTGATAGATGACCTCCTCGATACGATCGATCTCGTCGAGGTATTCGTCTGGAATTTTTATTTGATTGACAAGGTTATGGTCGGCCATTGCTGCAGGAATGACTTGCACATCTAATTGATTAGTCGTCCTTGGATTTTTATGCCGAGAAGAATCCGGGATGGTTAAAAGAGTAGGTTTCACGAATGTTTTGCAAGAGCATCAGATGTCCCGATGCCAATAATGCCCTCTTTGCTTGGTACAAAATAATATATAGACAGCGAAAAATATGAATGCCCTAAGGGAAATATTGCTAGCTAGAGTGCATAATACGGGTCACCGTCTCTTCATTTCTCACACACTCTCTCCCGCACGGGTGACGAGAGAAATTGCAAAAAAATGAAGAGACAGCGGATCGTATTTTTAGTTAAACTGCTCACCTTCAAGAATATTCGGGTAGCTGCCGTTCTCGAACTTCTGTCCGTGCACGACAACGTAGACGTATCGCTTCCACTCGAAGGTCCGCTCGGGAAGGAACTCGTACTCCTTGATCGGCCAGAGCTGCAATAAAATTAACAAAAAAATGTTTTTCTTCTGCTCGCTGTGTGAACCGAATCGAATTCTTCTCATCATCCATTTATTTCTCGACTCGATGAAACATATTTGGAATGGAAATCAACGGTGCTTGTTCCATACTTTGAAAATAAGGGATTTTTTAAAATGAGATTGTTGAATGTTCTGATCAACGATCAAAGACCAACGATCAAATATCATCCCCTCTCACCCTTCCAAACACGGCCTCCTCCTCCCACGAGGGCGCGGACACGGGCGTGTACAGCTTGCGTGCATCCAGAAGGGTTAGCTCCTGCAAAATAGTCAGTTCGCGATTGGTTCACCAAAAAAATTTAATCAGGATTACTGTTAGGATAACGAAATCGCAAATATTCAATGCAGTTCGGATTTCGGATATGCTTCACGAGATAATCAAAAGCCTATTGTAACGGGGAATTGTAGTGCACGGACTGGAAGAGGCGGCTAAAAAAAATAAAAATAAACTCACCTTGATCCAGATGAAGCCGCAGCCGAGGGCGACAGTAAGTAGAATAGGACCGAGGATAAAGAGCTGGAAGGGATTCATTTAGACAAATTAATTGATCAATCCTTTTTTCCCCACTATGTATTCTCGCAATTCAATGCTCTTGTCTTACCGGTGAACATTGTTATTTTGTGAGTAGCAATTTATTTCGTAGTAATGCTTAACAACTGAAAGCGAGATTTCTCTGTTCTACGAATAAATCATCGACCACCAATCGCCTTAGTGCCCAAGAAACGCGTCATTCGAGTATTGGGCAAACAACAACAGTAGGTCTCTCACTTTCACAGAGTCAAAATGTCTGTGTAACCCGAAAAAAGGGTTAAAAGCGAAAAAAGTAAGAAAAAAGAAAAAAAAAGAATTACTAAAAACTCACTGGATAATAAGGAACTAATAACCGCTTAGTATACGCGGCCAGCAATCTCTCGAGAGGCTTCGCGAGTGTCGGCGTGTGCCATCTCATCGCATAGCCTGCTGTAAAATATATAAATAATTATAAAATTATTTATTATTTAAATTTAAAAAAATAAAATAAATTAACACACAAGATCTGAGAGTAGATGGCTGCAGATTTCGCAATTGTTTACGATCGGCAAAAATTGTCTACCTGAACGTTCTCGAAAATTCCTCCGTCGTGATCAGAAGTTCGACAAAGAAGTTTGCCTGATCCTGAAACGACAAAGTGTTTCAACCAGCTGGTTTCCGCATGGTTAACACGCGAAAACCGGGATCGACGAAGAATGGGAAAAAAAGTGCGTCAGTCCATTACCATCCCCCCTCCTTTCGATCCCCTTTGCTACTCCTCCCTTCCCCTCTCCAACAAAGCCTAATCTCTCCCTATCCCCTTCTACCCTTCCTTCCAACTGCATTATATCTGTGCAAAAGGGTGCGATTAGCCACCACCCCGAGGAGTCAAAGTAGAGAGGACTCCAAGGATGAGGGGATTTTATGACCTTTGTCACAGTCACACTTGATGGGGCGTGGAAATGTGTGTGGAGTGGACTTTGAGGACAGCGCGTTTAGAAACAATGAATGGACAGCGAAAAGGGGAATGGATTAGACTACGAACGATTAACCTTGTTAGGTCATCCAAAGAAACAAAATCTTTGAAACATACCCGATCGAAACAATGAAATGATCACGTATTGACTAATGGCAGCAGAAAAAAGGTCGATTCGCGCTTGGAAAAGGGGAGCAATTATCGAGAGGAGAGATGATCGCTCGGGTATGTTTTTGCGTGTGTGCCTGCGCGCAAGAGTCAGGGGAGGGCAGCCGGAGAGTTATCGAGAGGGGGTGATGAGGACGATGGCCTCAGTTCCCCCTGCCAGTGTGCTTGTTTTGACTATACACTTTCACTTTTCACGCGCGCGCGCTCGAAAGTCAACGTCCCGGAAAAGAAGTGGAGAATTACCCAGCCCACCTGAAATCGTTGACAACAAATCGCATTTTCGTCACTATGTGTTGTTGCAAAAGTCCGCGAGGAAAGGGGCTGGCCAAATTCAAGAAGAGTGAAAGAACAAGTGGGGTTACAAGAAAGGAATGAAGATGAACACTACTAATCGCACGAGGTCAGACGAAATTAGGCAACGGCACAAGGGAAAAGGGTGAACGGCTTTAGCGTGTGAGAGATTGCACTTCCGGATCTAGGCGGATAATCGATAATTGCTCTCGAGAGATATCTAATTTCGAGAGGATACTCATTCCACAGACTTCCTATGCGTTCCACTCACATTCAGCATCGAAACACAGTGAGTTAGAAATAGAATAAAATACGGAGAGTTACAACGAAAACTAATACAAAATATATAAAAATGATAGCTATAAAATGAGATACTCGGCATGGATAGTCAGGTTGTCGGTGTGTCACTTGCACAGACAAGAGCAAAAACGATAGGGGATGAGGACTAGATAGGCCGGCACCAGGCAGAGGAGTGGGACTGGACATCGGAGAACTACCAATGACTATTGTGACTGCTTTTTGCTGATACGAACATAAAAACAGGTGGGAATGGCGGTGGTCTCTAAAAGTCGGCGGAGGCCTCTATGTTCTACTTGGTCTATCGCTTTTCGAAGAACGCAGAGCTCTTGAACACATTGTAGTGCGATGAAATCAGAGATTGCTGTGTTCATTAGCTGCTCCCACAATGGGCTCTTGAGAAAACTGTTCGCGTAATGCGAAAGAAGAGGCTTTTGATGGTGATCTCGAGCGAAATGGAAAGGGTTTGGAATGGGTTTGCGAACCGAGCAAATGAATGATCGAGTGATAAAGGAAGTGATAGAAACATCTTGCTGTCAAGTGATAGGGGGCAAGGTGACAGAGGAGGGAAGAGAAAAGGGGGGAGATGAGATATGAGAACGAAAATGGCCGGTTGATCACTGCTTGCCGCATGCAGGTTCCAGCTCGATTGGGCGAAACAATCAATCGCCTCGATTGCCGAAAACCAAGCGCGAGCCATAAATTGAGCGGAAGCCTAATTGAGGTGGTAATCAAATCGGGAAAGGGAAACATTTCGAGAAAACGTCTCAGAAAAAGGGCTGAAAAAGGGCTGAATGTGAGTTTTCAGTGAAAGTGATCTCTGCATTAGGGATAGTTTGTCCAGAATAGACTACGCACTACGAGCTAATCTAATCCAAATGAAGGCTAAACCAAGAACTATGATGCCCTATCTCCGATCAGGGAAGGCGAAATTTAAAAGCATGGGAAATGAAGAGACGGTCACTGTGCCAATGCGATAAAATAGCCATGAGCGAGCGGACCCGAGCGAAAATCATTGCCACCGCATCCTTTCCCTCTTGGAAACTCTCACTTTCACCGTGATTAGCCGAGATCTGCGCGCTTTTCATGAGTGGCCTAATGATGATGAAACATAAAGATATATATTGCGAATATTATCGTCTTCTCGACGTTTTTATTAAAAAAGAAGCACGCTTGAATTAGCAGTATTTAAATATATCTGAATGCATGCAAAGCATTCAATTCAGCACGATTTGTTGACAATTTCAAGCTTACAATTCTCCATTCATTCATCGCACTCTTCGTTGTGCTGCTCGGTTCGTTCTGTCGATCCTGCCCTCCGGTGCTTTCCGTCCTCCTATTGACTACCGCACCCTGCTACCGTACTCCGCCCACGCTCGCAAGGATGCTGCCGCAGTCGGTTGTGGTGAGCATTTAATCAGTTCAGTTCGTGATACTGTATCTTCAATAGAAACTCACTTATCGATTTAGCTATGGTGTGCCTACCGTACTCTTCCAGATGCTGGTCTGCCTTCTGGGATTCGTCGGAGCACTTGTCGTCTGCAAGAAGAAGAAGTGCGAGCAGAAGGAAGTGGCGCCGATCGTTGAGGAGGAGAAGGAAGAAGTGAAGAGAGTATGCAAACTTGAAATCTTTCCCAGAATCATGCTCTCTCTACCTATCTAGTTTCGCAGTTACATGCACCATCCCCATGTTGCCAACATTGCAACGTCGTAATTCATGAATCTGCACCCATTTTTTGAAATAATTACAATCATGAAAAGCATTTTATTGTCAGGTGAAGCCACCGAAACCGAAGTGCAAAGTGCAGCCACGGGACGCCGATGGGAACGCATTTGGCGAGTGCGAGAAGCATGGGGTTTCGGGCTGGGATTTCGTACAAGGAGCCCCTCTCTCTCTTTGTTTGGCCCAGGGCTACGACCTGAATGTGAAGGGGTGGGGATTGAGAATGTTAGGGAGTGAATACTCTGCGAGAGAGAAAAAAACAACAGAGAAGTACCCAGGCACCAACCCTTCGAGGGTAGTGTGCGATACACGGTACTGCTCGAAATTGTCTTTGAGTAGTACCTTTTTTCTATAGCAATTTCGTCCCTAAATTTGTGGCGAGACGCACACTCAATCTCCTTTCAGTCTCCTTTCAATCAATCTCCAATCTTGTCAATCTCCTTTCAGATTGTTACCTCTGTGCCCCGAAGACGCGCGATCTTGGCTATCTCGATAGAGAAGCAGCTCGGATCGCAGCGAGAGAGCAGAAGCGAGCGGATCCCGCATACTTCAAACTGCCCCCGAAGGCGGAGTAGACCAATCGATCGATACCGTACCCTCTCGAGTACCGTACCCGGCACTCAAATGTGTCTGATTATCACACAAGTATAAATTCGAACTGACCTTCATCACTTCTTTGCCTATTTTGTTGAGTCATGCAATCTTGCATTTGCATGGACAAAAAACAAGAAAAACAATAATAAAAATAAGCATGTTTATCGAATGATTGGCCTCCTCGTCCCTCTCCGTTCTCCCCTCACTCCTCGCTCTCGCCCTCCTCCCGCACAGTCTCTTCTCTCTTCTTGTCGCGCACTCCTACCGTAATCTACCGTACTCCGCCCCGAGGATGCTATCGATCGTGGTGAAAATCACTTCTCGATCAGCTCGGGGTGTGCCTACCGTAACCCGCGCCTCTTCAGATGATGGTGGTGCACCTGGTGGGAATCACCGCCGTGGTCGCCGCACTCAGCCGGAACCGCCAAGGAAAGTGGAGAAGTAAGGAGAGAGCGATGGCTCTTCCGTAGAAGAGCGATGGCTTTACCTCGAACAGGGAATAAATGCATTCGTAGTCTTGCTCATCGCTATTGAATTTTTCTCAATGATTTCCCTTCAGCTCTTACTTTTGCTGCTCGATGCTATTGTGTTCAACTATACGACTACATTACGTTTTTTTTTGCACAAAAACACAATTTGGTCTGAGCAAAGAAACAATTAATTGGCAATATGAATGTAGAATGAATTAATTTGCTCGTTCTCTTTTCTCTCGTCGCTCTCCTTCTCTCATTTCCACCTCTCGCGCTCCTCCCGTACGGTCTCTCCCTCTCTCCCTCTTCCTCTGGAGCGCCCGTCTCCCTCCCCCCTCCTCACCTACCGTACTCGTGGTGCGCCTACCGTACCCCGCTCGTCTACCGTAATCATCCCCGGCTACCGTACTCGTCCACAGAATGCTGCCGCTGTCGATTGTGGTGAGCTACCGTATCCCACATGGATAATCAGTCCTCGATCACCTCTGTTGTGTGCCTACCGTACCCCTCTGCAGATAGCGGTGGTGCACCTACTGGGAATCGTCGGCGCGCTCGTGGTGTGCGCGGGGAAGCAGAAGAAAGCGAGTGAGGACGCGAAAAAGAAGGAGACCTTCTCGTCCACCAAATCGAGCAAGACGACCACAGCGTCGAGGGCGTCGAGCACGAGTGGTGAGAGACTGGTCTTTGATCTTTGAACTTTGAACTTTGATATTTGTTCTTTGATCCCTGAGATGACCATCCACAGTCGATGACCATGTGAAGGTGTTGTGAATGTGAACGTGTGAAGGTGTCGGTGTTGAAATGTACCATAGTCAGTTCTCGATTGCATTCGAGACACCACTTACCGTACCCGTTCACAGTTCAACAAACACCCCTCAATCCCGGTGGCGATTCAACGAAGAAAGAGGACAAGAAGAGCTCGAGCAAGACAAGTTCGACAGGGCAGAAGAGTGCGTTTCAGGGAATGATAATCAATAAATTTAATAATTAATAAAATAACTTTAAAAAATGTATTCTTTGCAGAACTGGAAGAGTTCCCGCCGTGCAACGACTTCAAGGTGCGGTTTGATGACTGGAAAGATCAAAGATCAAGCATCCCATCTTCCTAGTCTGCCTGGTGATGATGCCTGCTCTGGAGATCAAAGATCAAAGACCACTACCCGAAAGCTAACTACAGCCAGATCAAAGATCAAACACCAAAGATCAAAGATCACCTCTCCTAGGTGCCCCAGCTCACTCCGGCAGAGGCGGCGAAGCGCAAGCATCTACTCGAGCAACAGCGCGACCAGCGGATGGCCAATGGAGAGCTCACGGTGAGGGTGAAGGAGTCCTGCAGGCGGTTCGGGTCCCTTGATGACTGTAAAATCGCATTGATTGTCGATGCAACATGACTTTTTTCTGAAAAAAAAGAATGTTTATAATCAAAAGATGCGCGAATGTGTTTCACAAATCTCTCAAAATATCGGGTTGATGCAAAAGTTTCTTAACGTTTTTAGCTCGATAGTTTATGGCTTGTAACTTCCATATTCTTTGGCCATTCAAGTCTCGGTTTTTCATGATGAATGACCACTTGAATGCTCCATATAGCCAGCATGATAGAATCCCTGTTTGATATCTGAGGCCGATTCGAAATCAAATCAAAGCCAACGTAGTGCGATTTTTCGCACACTTTTAATCGAGCCAGTGTTCCATGACTAACTGAGATATACTCAAATCTTAACCACTGACACATAGTACATTTATAATATGTCACAACTGATGTGAAAAGTCAACTCTAACGGAATCATCCCTCTCAAGATACTCATATTTTCAAACCATAGGGCTATGCAAAAATATGTCATTTTATAAATTCTTAGACAAAAATTTTGACTATGGACCTAGAGATCCCAAATGTGTTGCAAATTAAAGTTGCTTTCCTAATAGGTTCACAATAATATTTAGAAGATTATGGAAAATACCAACCATGAGTTACTTCTTTTGAAAGTTGTGTGTCGAAAATCGGCGATCGAAATAGCCACTTTTGGCGGTCCACAGTTCCGTATGATATTCATATGCCCAATCTTTCACTGCCATGCCAACCATTAACCCTTCCCTAAACCCTCTAAAATTGGTGAGACTTCAGGGATTACGTGTTTTGAAAATAATGCGATGTGAATGAACATATCCAAAATGCCCTGTTTTCGATGATTTTGGTTTCCGATTTTTTTCCTCAAATACCAAGCAGCTTTGAGTTAGTTCAAAAGTGTGGTTATGGTCCTCGTGTCCATACCTATTTCCCATTATAAGGGAATTTGGGTGTGATTCGTTACACGAGCAATACATTCGTAATTACGGCGTTAAGAAACTTTTGCATCAACCTAATAATAGAATCACATTATTGATCGATAGAGTTGGCGGACATCGTGTTTCGAAAAAAAAAATTAATATTAATAATTTGTTTAAATAATTAAAATATTATTTAAGCGCGACGTGGACGACACGCTGGACGCGGTGGAGTCGATGCGGATACAGGAGGAGGACGATAGAACGCCCGCCGAGCATCTCAAGGTGGGGAGGGGAGCAGAGATCAAAGATCATGGGAGTTGGAGTTCCAATTGCTCCTGTACAAAGTTTATTGAGAGGACATAGAGATCAACGATCATGGGCTAAGATCAAAGATCACACAAGCAAAACTATAAAGAGCAACTGACCACGCAAAAACTTTTTTTTGTGCGTAATGCAAGCCTTTGTGATGTTGACAATCTTTGTGTTTACTGTCGATGTGAGAGTAATTCGTAATGCGATCTTTTATCTTATCAGCTTGTTTTCAAGAGCGATATTTTTAAAGTTGATCTTTGATCTTTTCTCAGACGCTCGACTGGTCTGCGGGTCATCCGGATCGCGCGAAGCATCTGCTGCGATACGAGGAGAGGAAGCGATTCGACGAGTGGAACGCCAAGCCGCACTTGTGAGTGCACACACAATACGACATTCGTGTGATAGGAAATCCGTCAAATGTTTCTTCGGTCGCATAGGCTACCTTCACAATAACGTGATGACTAACATTCAGGCTGCACCGACGCAACATGCGCCATCTCTCGGTGGTGCTGACGATGCAGGTACTGTGCTGGAGGGGCTACCGTATCAGATCAATCAATCAATCAATTTATCATGTCATGCAATAATTGCTAGATGATGATGGGGCGGAAGTCTTCATAGGTTGTATTCCACCAGTTGCCAATAACTCGGTCCAAATCATCTCTCCAGCGTGCTCTAGGCTTGCCGGGCGAACGTTTGCCGGGCGAACGTTTATCAGAGATACCGTATTCAATCAACAGTATCTCCCCTAACAATTCTCATCACAGACCTACCAAGTGGACCAGGTGAAGAAGGAACCGGGCAAGGCCAAGACAGCGGCTGTCGTGCAGGTACAGGGGATCCAGAAATCTGACTCATAAACCGGTTCCTGGATCTGGTACCTTCATAAAACCATACCTGCAGGAATGGTGCGCCAACTGGGTGCGGGAGACGGCGAACGATTTCCACGCGGCCAAGCACCCGGAGTGCCCGTACCAGCACGTGTCCTCCGATCCCATTGGGTATTTAATTAATTAATTTTAATTATTATTTAAATAAAATTAATTAATTTAGCTGCGGTGACGATCACCAGTTCGAAGGCATCACGTACATCAAATGGCCCAAGGAGGGACACCACCCGAAGGATGACGTCAGTTTAACCCTGAAAGCTTCGAAGTGATGGCAATTGGGGATGTGCCTTAGCCGGAGTAATTCTGATACAACACTGCATCTTTCACTCTAGTAGAATTTGTATGAACGTGTAGATATTTTATTAGAAATGTTTTAACATCTAACAATTATTTCTTTCAGGTGATGACACTGGGCAAGTAGCGTGCGCTACACGATGACAAGAATAGAATCTTCCTCTTATACGAGATGAAACAATAAAGTGCATGCATGTGTAAACAGAAATCGTCAACATACAAATTTATTAATTTTCTCATGAAAAATTGGAATTGCACTCCGCATCATCGCGTGATCTTGTCAATACTAAATTGAGATGTTTTTTTCTCATTGTAAGAATCAGGCATTGTATGAGAAAAGGCAAGGCATGTGACTGCAATACAATTGCTGTATGCGAAAAGACGAATTAATTCAAGTTAGAGATCTATTAGCGTATCGTGCGTTTGAAATGCTCAGCAAATGAGATGTGCTGTTTAGCGAGCTATTGATTGCCTGGGACAGAGGAGGGAGGAAGGAAGGGGGAGGAGGACGCTTGATCTACCGCCTCCTCCCGTCCTCTTCCCTTCTCCGCCCCTCGAACGTTCGTCAAAGGTCAGATACGAGTGGAATGGAAAATAATCTCACGATAACTACAATTATCGTAGCTACGAAATTCAAATTGAAGGGTCTGAAGTAGAGACCGCCTATCGAATATATTCGTTATTGGAATGACGAGGAATGACGTATTATTCGAATGATTTCATTATTCGAATAACCAATTATGTGAATAGATTTCTATTCGAATAATGAAAATATTCGAATATTATTCGAATAATATTCGAATAATTATTCGTTTGAGCAAACAAATAATTCGAAGTTCGAAGTTGTGGGAGAGAGGTGAAGAAACCGCTCTGCGAAGAATGAAAATTGTGAAATATTCGAATGATGACGTGCGAATGAGAGGGTCTATTCGAATAACAAAGGATATTTGTTTGCGCCATTCGAATAGTCATTTCAATATTCGATTGATCAATTATATTGCGGTCTCTAGTCTGAAGTGATTCTCAAATGTTTTTTTTACAATTGGACGGTTGGACGAATTGGGCGGCCTACAATTGGACGGCGATCATGGGTGCTATGAGCGCATCGACCATTATCTCTTCTTGTTTCGGCTTCATGTTTTTTGCTGCTGTATCGATTAATCGTCGTCTAGGCCATGCATCTGTTTTTTTCGGACAAGTCGAAAGCGATGCAGAGACAATTATTATACACGTTATGTGCTCAGGTAATACTAGATGAAGAACGTTGCATCGCCATTATTTATTAGACTGCAGTTCCTTTCGTATTCTTCTACGTGCCCTGCGGAATATCTAACAATCTACCTCTCACAGGTATAATTGATTCAGTTTAGTGGGTATAATTTCATGCTGATGAAGCCTACCTACTTCATTTTTCAAAAAACTTAAAAATAAGTTTTCTAAAAATGAACTACTCGCGGAGTAAATAGCCAGAAGACTATGATAGATCGAATCGGAATTGCACAAGGATTCCAAAAAGGTATTTCACTTTTCATAAGAACTTGCGGATAAGGTTTTACGCAAAATATAGCGTACCTTCTTGTAAGTAAATTATGGTCTCCTTCCACTTGTTTACGGCCCTTGATCATCTGGAGCCAACGAAGGCACAAAATTTAAAAAGCGTACCTTCTAGAACCCCAAATCACAATGTTTCAGAGATTTGAAATTTTTGAGCTGCGCCAAGACTTGTCCGACTCTCTCGCAAACACCCTCTTATGCAAACATCCTCACGGTTGAAAACGAGAGCCGCATTCGACCTGCATGGAAATTCATTTGAAGACGTGTACTACAAACATATCAGATTTTTATTAGCTCTGTGGTTATAGTCGAAGAGTGAAGCTCATCCGAATTTAACCAAAATTTCGACTGGAAATGGATCATGAAATTTATCAGTACGAAATGAATTTCACCCCTGCGTTTCCTCATTGTCACTTGCGCCGCCCCAGCCGGAGGAACCGGTGCCGCTGCAGAAAGTTGATATTTGATCTTTGATCTTCGGACTTTGATCTTTGATCTTTACCATTTGCTCTGCTTGTCCGTTCCCTCGGGTGAACTGAGTGGCTGCTTGGCTAGGTCGGCGCGGCTGCTGCTACAAATGCAAATTTTCTGATGGAAATATGCTGTGATTCTCAAGAGTGATCATCAATTGGGAAATTGCGCGCCTCAGTCTCAGCAGCTTTTTATTCTCTTCAGGAAGGTGCCCTTCTTACGCCATCCATTTCTTCTCTGAGTTCGGTCCTCGGTCGGCTGCAATCAATATGCATTAGGGTACTGTAGTACGATGGTTACGGTAGCGGTCAGATGATCAAGAGTAAACAAACAAACAAAAACAACAACTAACCCGCTGGTCAACCGTCCCCATCGCACTCATCTTACCGGAATGAGAAGACGACAACAACACTCGTCACTTTGTTTGTTTTGATTTTTTCAATTTATTATTAAAATTACTGTTTTTTTGTTATTTTGAAAGCTAATCCCTTCTCTCACTCTGTGATCTATGATATAGATATTTCCGTTACGCTAATCGATGTTTTGCGAGTGGCACAACGCAATTTGGTTACTTCTTTTATTCATTCTCTGATTTTGTTGGGATCTTCTATTTTAGATACTCTGTCTCTTCACGAAAAACTACGCAGTTATTCGCTTCTTTTCATGTGGTGTCTTCACGTGAGGCGAATCCTGAATTGAAAATTTAGAATATTCCATTTATGTATGAATACGATATTATTTTGGTAATAATATCAGTCCATAACTCACATAACCCAAAGGCGTTCGCTCTTTGTAGTCTTCGGCGTCAATCTCTTTGATGCTTCTGAAACATTTTCAGATTTGTTAATATGATAAAAAAAATTCAATTCTTTTAATAAATATTTATGACAAACAACTCACGCATCCACCGGGATGAGGTCGACGAAGTAGAGTGTGAACGGCATCATTGCATTATTTCGAAACACTAGACAGACGAGGATCACGAAGTGAAGAAGGTAGATCGGATAGCGGAAATCTCCCTGAAAAAAAGTCAATTAGCTAGCGGCTTCATTTGTAGTCTTTGCTGGCTAACGTCTTTACGTAGTAAAAACAGATAATATACAATAACGAACGAGTCCCCTGAAGTTGTGGAGCAGCCAGTAGCCCAAGGTGAAGGACATTCTCTGAAAAATTGACAATTAATAAATAATAACCGATAGGGAAAGATCAAAGACCAAAGATCAAAGATCAATCGCTCACCATGGGTACGTACACCAGAATAGTGCAAGCGGAACGGAGAATGGACGGAGAGACTTCGAGGAGGTGCAGCATAATCTGAATTCAGTTCAATCATTGGCAGGCGAAGATAGATTGTTTGGGTAGGATTTGAGATCATTCAGCGACATTTTAACAACTCACAAATCCCTGATAATTGCAAAGTTGGGCGCGTTGAGATGTTTAATATTCTATCAGAATAAACATGCAGAAATGGAGCAATCTACCAGAACACCACATTTTGTCGAATTTGTAGCTATTTAAATGTAGCAACAACAGAATTTCGTTGCGAAGCCCAACTTACCAATCCCATATAAGTGTTGAGCAGCGCTCCCATAGATACGTTCAGCAAATACGAGAAGGGACCGAATCGGACTGCAAACTATTTTTATGTTTACTTGAATCAATAATAATTTTTATATCTTACTGTCAACGAATAGATGGCTCCCGCAATGGTTGCGGTGGTCGAACGACAGCTGCAAAAAAAAAATACAAAAAAAAAAATACATAAAAATCACAAGTTTGAAAATGAAATCAGCCTCACGAGCATTCTTCTGAACGCAATGGTGATCAGCATCAGACCGAACAGCATGGTCATTGCTCTGACTCGGTTCGTTCTGGAAATGTTTTAATTTTTTAATAAAAAAAAATTAATTCGCAAAAAAATCACTTTCGCAGGAAGTACAGCATACAGAAGCTCAGAGTGAACGCCATCGACTGAAAAGTCAAAATGAGGGATATGATAGGGATAACTAATTTTGACGATTCATAGCAATTCAGTATGTGCTAAACGCATCATCTACATATCCACGGAACCCGCCTTTAGCACGTAATACGAAATAAAGTAAAGCAACTCACTTTATCGGCGATAAGCAGAGACGGTCTCGCAAAGCGCTCCGAATACATTCGAAGCGTCTCGAATTCGATGAAACCTCCGGAAAATCTGCAAATTCTCAGTCTCTTTTTCATCCGAATTTGCAATGCAAAACAGCAATCCCCCATGAAAGGAAAAAACTTACGACTGAATGACTAGGAAGATAATAGCCCTCAATTTCTCGCTGCGCAAAAGCTTCCGCAGAAAGTCGCAGACTTTGATCTCGTCGCGATCGCTGAAATCACAGTTTTCAAATTTCAAAATAATATTCGAAATGTGAACGAATTCACTCACGGATAGGCCAGGTCCTCGAAAACTTTCTTCGCGACCTTTTCGTGATATCTATAGATTTTGTTCGAGCTGTCGGTAACTTGCGAAAGCTCCATGTCAGCTATGGTCTGAAAATAGATCAAATAATTATTTTTTTTGTAAATAACCCTTACATCTTCAGCCTCCTCGAGCCTTCTTGTTGCAATCAGATGGCAAATCGAGTCGTAGGTGAAACTGGAAATGGTTAGAAATGTTTTGAAATTGTTTTTAAGGAGTACACTGAATACTAAATAAATTCATTTTAGTTTATTTTTTAATAATCGGAAACCTACTAGTAAGCGAAGATAAAGCCGACAAAGAATGAAATGCCCAGGTAGATTCCATAATGAACGACACGCAGGCGCAGGAAGAAGAGTGAGTTCAGAGCCTGTAATTGTTACTTTATTGCATAATTAAATATGCGCTCAAATAACATTTTTTTTTAACTTACAAGCCCGAGCGCTTCGCCAAAAAGGAATACTAGAGGGGCGATTGTTCGAAGGTTATAGGGTAAGAGTTCAATAAGTGTAGTAAAAGATTGAACACTGATAAGCTGAAGTAAAAGATTTTAGAAATAAAAAGTCATAACATCGCACCAGATCCATGATAACCCTGGTGTAGAAACTGATCTTGATTATCAATGTTGAGGCTGTAAAAGATTGTTAGTGGAATTATCATGGAATTACCACACTCACATGAAAACACCATTCCGAAAGAGGAAATCGACCCGATCGCAAGCCCGAACAACAGTAATTTACGCCGGCCGATGTATCTCAAGGCATATTGTTTTTTTTTTAAGAAAAAAATTAACGAACAATCTAATTTGTTTCTAACGAATCAAATATAAACATGGTATGAACATGATTACTTTACACTTTTACAGTGGGTTTCTGTGACGGATGCAATTATGATAGCGTCTCACATCTCAATCCATGGGCCAATAATTGCGAGTGCAATCGAGGCAAAGCCCTGAGTTGACGTTGAATACTGAAAGGAATGAGAAGTTTGAACAACCAAATTTGATAGTACAGAAAAAAAGAAGATGCACTTACAGTCGCTATCCACTCATCAGCTTGAATCTTCTCCGGAATTCTGCTGAGACTGCAACAGCATCCCAATGCAGGTGACGACCCCTTGACAATCGTTCCCATATTGGATGACAAAGTCAGAAGCTCGCTGGAATGACAATTTATTAATCCGACACATTACATTTCATCGAGAGTAGTGCAATTCTCATGAATTCATCACATTCGGGATTTTCAGCATGCCGTGCCATAAAAGACGTTTTTTTTCGTTGTTTCTTTTTTGTTTCTTTTCGTGCAATTTAGACATTTTGCTTTAAATATTCTCACACGAAGCTCTTAGTGAACGTGGAAAAGAGAATGATGAGCACGTAGCCAAAGACGTTGCGACGAATGAACTTCCAGTTGCCTGATGATTACATTTTGAAATACACCGGCAACAGAATTTCGTGCAGCAAAGATTACAGGTTTACCCAACTCAGCAAGAATGCTCCCTCTGTCTATACATAGCATCACACAATATCGTATCTTACTTGTTGAAAGTACGGTAACCTACCGTATCTCATCATCACTTGCTCGTAGGTGAGGCGCGCCTCGTACTCGGGCTCGCAACATGAAAACACCATTCCGAAAGAGGAAATCGACCCGATCGCAAGTCCAAACAACAGCAATTTGCGCCGGCCGATATAACTGAAGGAACAAGAATGTTTTTTTTATCGAGCAATCGAAATTCTAGCTAGCTAATCAAACGATCAACATGGTTTAGACTTGTACGGAGGGTTTCTGTGACGGATACAATTATGAAAGCGTCTCACATCTCAATCCATGGGCCAATAATTGCGAGTGCAATCGAGGCAAAGCCCTGAGTTGACGTTGAATACTGAAAGGAATGAGAAGTTTGAACAACCAAATTTGATAGTACAGAAAAAAAGAAGATGCACTTACAGTCGCTATCCACTCATCAGCTTGAATCTTCTCCGGAATTCTGCTGAGACTGCAACAGCATCCCAATGCAGGTGACGACCCCTTGACAATCGTTCCCATATTGGATGACAAAGTCAGAAGCTCGCTGGAATGACAATTTATTAATCCGACACATTACATTTCATCGAGAGTAGTGCAATTCTCATGAATTCATCACATTCGGGATTTTCAGCATGCCGTGCCATAAAAGACGTTTTTTTTCGTTGTTTCTTTTTTGTTTCTTTTCGTGCAATTTAGACATTTTGCTTTAAATATTCTCACACGAAGCTCTTAGTGAACGTGGAAAAGAGAATGATGAGCACGTAGCCAAAGACGTTGCGACGAATGAACTTCCAGTTGCCTGATGATTACATTTTGAAATACACCGGCAACAGAATTTCGTGCAGCAAAGATTACAGGTTTACCCAACTCAGCAAGAATGCTCCCTCTGTCTATACATAGCATCACACAATATCGTATCTTACTTGTTGAAAGTACGGTAACCTACCGTATCTCATCATCACTTGCTCGTAGGTGAGGCGCGCCTCGTACTCGGGCTCGCATGCCGTCAGAAGGCTGAAGGTCATAATATCGATTTATTTTTTCAAATGTGCTTTCTGACATGAATAAGATTTGCAAACGCTCAGAGATAATATGAGAAGTGTGAAACTCAATTGAATTTGACTGAGTTTCGAAGTGAAAATGAAAGAGGAAAATTTTTCCAGATGGATTTGCCTCTCACCCCTGCGTTTCCTCATTGTCACTGCCACCTCCCGAACCTGATGAGCCCGTGGTGCTGCTGAAACTTGATCTTTGATCTTTCATTTTGATCTTTGATCTTTACCCCTTGCTTTGCTTGTCAGTTTTCTCGGGCGAGCTGAGCGACATGGCCGCTGCGTCGGGGATGTTGTCCTTGCTGGAGAATTTCAAATCTCAATCTTGAACAGTATGAAATGAGTACCTCAGTTTCAGCAACTTCGTCTTCTCTTCAGGAGTCTTATCCACTTTGCCTCCATTTCTTCTCCGAGTACGGTCGTCGGCCGACTGTAATCAATTATCGTCATGATGAATACGGTATCCAGATACGGTAGACCCAGTTCGCGATGATATCCAGAACCAAATAACAAGGAAAAACAACAAATAAAGCGTCTCACCCGCGCGTCGACCGTCCCCCTCGCACTCATCTTGCCAGAATGAGAAGACGACGACAACACTCGGCATTTTGTTTGTTTGTTACCAAATTTAAATTTTTCATTCACATTTGAATACCAAATCGTGACTGCATTCAATTAGTGAACATTATCGTTATTTCCGTTTCAATTCGCCCTGGTAATAGTAAGAGTGTCCCCTTTCTGAATGGCATAACACAATTTGGTTACTTCTTTTATTCATTCTATGATTTTGTTGGGATCTTCTATTGTTCTGTCTCCTCATGAAAACTACGCAGTTATTCGCTTCTTTTCATGTGGTGTCTTCACGTGAGGCGAATCCTGAATTGAGAATTCAGAATATTCCATTTATGTATCATTAAGATTTTGTTTTGGTAATAATATCAGTCCATGACTCACATAGCCCAAAGGCGTCCGCTCCTTGAGGTCTTCGGCGTCAATCTCTTTGACGCTTCTGGAATAATAATATTTGGTTTGACCCTCTAAATGAATCTTTAAAATATTGAAAATAAATTATTGAAGAACAATGCTATTTCTAGAATGAATTCTACTAGGAAACGAGACACTTTTTGTTGTTAAATTCGTTAAATTTTGTCAAATCGTTATAGATACTAAAAAAACTGACGCGTCTACAGGAATGAGGTCGACAAAGTAGAGGGTGAAAGGCATCGTTGCGTTGTTTCGAATGAGCAAACAAACGAGCATCACGAAGTGAAGAAGATAGATCGGAAAGCGGAAATCGCCCTGAATTTATGTCGTTTTTTAGCATTAAAAAATTTGGATTGAAAACTGACGAGTCCCCTGTAGTTGTCGAGTAGCCAGTAGCCCAAGGTGAAGGAGATTCTCTGAAGAATTCAAATATATCGAAAGATCAAAGATCAATCACTCACCATGGGAACATACACCAGTATAGTACAAGCGGATCGAAGTATGGACGGAGCGACCTCGAGGAAGTGCAGCAAAATCTGAATATTATTATCATTGTTTATTATTTCGTCGAATTTATGGTTAGATGTGACACTGTATTAAAGGAGATTTATAAGCAACTTATTTTCATTGCAAGTCTTAAATTTCCCCTCCAACTCACAAATCCCATATAAGCATTGAGCTGAGCGCCCATCGCAATGTTCATGAAGAATGAGAACCAGCCGAATCGGACTGCAAACATATTGTTTTTTTCGTGAAAAAGACAAAACATATTTTTAACTCACTGTCAACAAAGAGATGGTTCCCGCAATGGTTGCGATGGTCGAACGACAACTTCAATGATTATAATAATGTCGGAAAAATTGAGGAACTCACGAGAATTCTTCTGAACGCAATGGTGATCAGCATCAAACCAAGCAGTGTAGTCATTGCTCTGGCTCGATTCGTTCTGAACATTCAATTTACTTATTATTTTAATAAATATACTGAAACTCACTTTCGCAAGAAGAACATGAGACAGAAGCTCAGAGTGTAAGCTAAGCACTGAAAATATTTTTTATAAAATGATTTTTATTGAAAAGGAAACCCTTTACTAAGAGAGTGTGATAATTGACTCAAATTAACTCAGATAAATAGAATGACACTAATTATTGCACAACAATTAGTTGAAACATTTTTGCCCAAAATAATTTTTTAAATGCAATTATAGTCCCACTTTATCGCCGATTGACAGTGAAGGCCTCGCAAAGCGCTCCGAGTACATTCGAAGCGTCTCGAATTCGATGAAACCGCAGGAAAATCTGAAAATGTTGAGATTTTATCCACCCTATTTGTTTAAGAATAAGAAACTAACGACTGAAAAGCTAGGAAGATTATTGCCCGCAACTTCTCACTACGCAAGAGCTTCCGCAGAAAGTCGAAGACTTTGAGCTCGTCGCGATCTCTGAAATCACAATTTTCAAACTTCAAACAATTTTCGAAATGTGGACGAAGTCACTCACGGATAGGCCAGATCCTCATAGACTTTCTTTGCAACTCTTTCGTGGTATCGAAAGATTTTGTTCGAGCTGTTGGTAACTTGCGAAAGCTCTATGTCGGCAATGGTCTGAAAAAAATCTATTTATTTCTCTTTTTTTGTAAATCCTTACATCCTCAGCCTCCTCGAGCCTTCTCGTTGCAATGAGATGGCAAATCGAGTCGTAAGTGAAACTGGAAATAATTAGAAATGTACTGAAATTGTTTTAGGAGTGCACTTACAGAATATTAAATAATCCATTTTAGTTTATTTTTTTAATATTCGGAAACCTACTAGTAAGCGATGATAAATCCGACAAAGAATGAAATGCCAAGGTACATTCCATAATGAACGACTCGTAGGCGGAGGAAGAATAGGGAGTTTAGAGCCTTGAATTGCATGATTCGGGTCTCGATTATTTGATAATGAGCTCAAATAATTAATATAAAAAAAACTCACAAGCCCGAGCGCCTCGCCTATGAGGAATACGAGAGGAGCAATTATTCGAAGGTTGTAGGGTAGGAGTTCAATAAGTGTAGTGAAAGATTGAACACTGATAAGCTAAAATCTTCGATTTTTGGAAAAAAATGAAAAAAAAACCAGATCCATGACCACCCTGCAGTAGAAAGAGATCTTGATTATCAATGTTGACTAGAGTGTCGAAAACAGCTGTTTACCAGCTATTGACTAGCTGGAATGATTCGTAAATGACTAGCTGTTTACGAATCAGCTATTGAATCCCTCTCATTCTAGCTAGTCAGCTAGTCACTAAGCGGCCAGCTAGTCATCAAATCGCAAAAATATCTGAATTTTCAAATCATTCTTGACCTATTTTTGCATTTTGAGTGGTCTCCCCTTTGACCACTCAGTGCGCCGAGCAAGGGGAAGAATGAAACGACTAGTCACGTCGTAAACAGCTAGCTGTTTACGATGTTTTTCAGCTAGTAATATTCATTTGACTATTTTTAAATGACTAGCTGGTTAGAAATGAAGTGACTAGCTGTTTATTTTCAACACTCTAATGTTGACGCTGTAAAAGATTGTTAGTGGAATTATCGTGCGTTTGAAATGCTCAGCAAATGAGATGTGCTGGTTAGCGAGGTATTGATTGTCTGGGAGAGAGGAAGAGAGAAGGAAGGGGGAGGAGGACAGGTGATCTACCGCCTCCTCCCGGCCTCTTCCTTTCTCCGCCCCTTCGAACGTTCGTCAAAGGTCAGATACGTGTGGAATGGAAAATAATCTGACGATATCATGCAGAAAATCAACTTACATGAAAACACCATTCCGAAAGAGGAAATCGACCCGATCGCAAGTCCAAACAACAGCAATTTGCGCCGGCCGATATAACTGAAGGAACAAGAATGTTTTTTTTATCGAGCAATCGAAATTCTAGCTAGCTAATCAAACGATCAACATGGTTTAGACTTGTACGGAGGGTTTCTGTGACGGATACAATTATGAAAGCGTCTCACATCTCAATCCATGGGCCAATAATGGCGAGTGCGATCGAGGCAAAGCCCTGAGTTGACGTTGAATACTGAAAGGAATGAGAAGTTTGAACGACCAAAACTTTCTAGTACACAAAAAGAAGATGCACTTACAGTCGCTATCCACTCATCGGCTTGAATCTTCTCCGGAATTCTGCTGAGACTGCAACAGCATCCCAATGCAGGTGACGACCCCTTGACAATCGTTCCCATATTGGATGACAAAGTGTCGAATTTATGGTTAGATGTGACACTGTATTAAAGGAGATTTATAAGCAACTTATTTTCATTGCAAGTCTTAAATTTCCCCTCCAACTCACAAATCCCATATAAGCATTGAGCTGAGCGCCCATCGCAATGTTCATGAAGAATGAGAACCAGCCGAATCGGACTGCAAACATATTGTTTTTTTCGTGAAAAAGACAAAACATATTTTTAACTCACTGTCAACAAAGAGATGGTTCCCGCAATGGTTGCGATGGTCGAACGACAACTTCAATGATTATAATAATGTCGGAAAAATTGAGGAACTCACGAGAATTCTTCTGAACGCAATGGTGATCAGCATCAAACCAAGCAGTGTAGTCATTGCTCTGGCTCGATTCGTTCTGAACATTCAATTTACTTATTATTTTAATAAATATACTGAAACTCACTTTCGCAAGAAGAACATGAGACAGAAGCTCAGAGTGTAAGCTAAGCACTGAAAATATTTTTTATAAAATGATTTTTATTGAAAAGGAAACCCTTTACTAAGAGAGTGTGATAATTGACTCAAATTAACTCAGATAAATAGAATGACACTAATTATTGCACAACAATTAGTTGAAACATTTTTGCCCAAAATAATTTTTTAAATGCAATTATAGTCCCACTTTATCGCCGATTGACAGTGAAGGCCTCGCAAAGCGCTCCGAGTACATTCGAAGCGTCTCGAATTCGATGAAACCGCAGGAAAATCTGAAAATGTTGAGATTTTATCCACCCTATTTGTTTAAGAATAAGAAACTAACGACTGAAAAGCTAGGAAGATTATTGCCCGCAACTTCTCACTACGCAAGAGCTTCCGCAGAAAGTCGAAGACTTTGAGCTCGTCGCGATCTCTGAAATCACAATTTTCAAACTTCAAACAATTTTCGAAATGTGGACGAAGTCACTCACGGATAGGCCAGATCCTCATAGACTTTCTTTGCAACTCTTTCGTGGTATCGAAAGATTTTGTTCGAGCTGTTGGTAACTTGCGAAAGCTCTATGTCGGCAATGGTCTGAAAAAAATCTATTTATTTCTCTTTTTTTGTAAATCCTTACATCCTCAGCCTCCTCGAGCCTTCTCGTTGCAATGAGATGGCAAATCGAGTCGTAAGTGAAACTGGAAATAATTAGAAATGTACTGAAATTGTTTTAGGAGTGCACTTACAGAATATTAAATAATCCATTTTAGTTTATTTTTTTAATATTCGGAAACCTACTAGTAAGCGATGATAAATCCGACAAAGAATGAAATGCCAAGGTACATTCCATAATGAACGACTCGTAGGCGGAGGAAGAATAGGGAGTTTAGAGCCTTGAATTGCATGATTCGGGTCTCGATTATTTGATAATGAGCTCAAATAATTAATATAAAAAAAACTCACAAGCCCGAGCGCCTCGCCTATGAGGAATACGAGAGGAGCAATTATTCGAAGGTTGTAGGGTAGGAGTTCAATAAGTGTAGTGAAAGATTGAACACTGATAAGCTAAAATCTTCGATTTTTGGAAAAAAATGAAAAAAAAACCAGATCCATGACCACCCTGCAGTAGAAAGAGATCTTGATTATCAATGTTGACTAGAGTGTCGAAAACAGCTGTTTACCAGCTATTGACTAGCTGGAATGATTCGTAAATGACTAGCTGTTTACGAATCAGCTATTGAATCCCTCTCATTCTAGCTAGTCAGCTAGTCACTAAGCGGCCAGCTAGTCATCAAATCGCAAAAATATCTGAATTTTCAAATCATTCTTGACCTATTTTTGCATTTTGAGTGGTCTCCCCTTTGACCACTCAGTGCGCCGAGCAAGGGGAAGAATGAAACGACTAGTCACGTCGTAAACAGCTAGCTGTTTACGATGTTTTTCAGCTAGTAATATTCATTTGACTATTTTTAAATGACTAGCTGGTTAGAAATGAAGTGACTAGCTGTTTATTTTCAACACTCTAATGTTGACGCTGTAAAAGATTGTTAGTGGAATTATCGTGCGTTTGAAATGCTCAGCAAATGAGATGTGCTGGTTAGCGAGGTATTGATTGTCTGGGAGAGAGGAAGAGAGAAGGAAGGGGGAGGAGGACAGGTGATCTACCGCCTCCTCCCGGCCTCTTCCTTTCTCCGCCCCTTCGAACGTTCGTCAAAGGTCAGATACGTGTGGAATGGAAAATAATCTGACGATATCATGCAGAAAATCAACTTACATGAAAACACCATTCCGAAAGAGGAAATCGACCCGATCGCAAGTCCAAACAACAGCAATTTGCGCCGGCCGATATAACTGAAGGAACAAGAATGTTTTTTTTATCGAGCAATCGAAATTCTAGCTAGCTAATCAAACGATCAACATGGTTTAGACTTGTACGGAGGGTTTCTGTGACGGATACAATTATGAAAGCGTCTCACATCTCAATCCATGGGCCAATAATGGCGAGTGCGATCGAGGCAAAGCCCTGAGTTGACGTTGAATACTGAAAGGAATGAGAAGTTTGAACGACCAAAACTTTCTAGTACACAAAAAGAAGATGCACTTACAGTCGCTATCCACTCATCGGCTTGAATCTTCTCCGGAATTCTGCTGAGACTGCAACAGCATCCCAATGCAGGTGACGACCCCTTGACAATCGTTCCCATATTGGATGACAAGGTCAGAAGGTCGCTGGAATGACAAATTATTAATCCGACACGTTACATTTCATCGAGACTAGTGCAATTGTCATGAATCCATCACATTCGGGAATTTTAGCATGCCGTACCATAAAAGATTCCCTTACTGTTTCTTTTCGTGCAATTTAGCCATATTTCTGCAAATATTCTCACACGAAGCTCTTAGTGAAAGTAGAGAAGAGAATGATGAGCACGTAACCAAAGACGTTGCGTCGAATGAACTTCCAGCTGCCTGATGATTACATTTTGATATACACCGGCAACAGAAATTCGTGCAGCAAAGATTACAGGTTTAACCAACTCAGCAAGAATGCTCCCTCTGTCTATACATAGCATCACACAGTATCGTATCTTATTTGTTGAAACTACCGTACACCTACCGTATCTCATCATCACTTGCTCGTAGGTGAGACGCGCCTCGTACTCGGGCTCGCATGCCGTCAGAAGGCTGAAGGGCATAATATCGATTTATATTTTTTAAATGTACTTTCTGACATGAATGAGATTTGCAAACGCTCAATTCAGAGATAATATGAGAAGTGTGAAACTCAATTGAATTTGACTGAGTTTCGAAGTGGAAATGGGAGAGGCAAATTTTTCCAGATAGATTTGCCTCTCACCCCTGCGTGTCCTCATTGTCACTGCCACCTCCCGAACCTGATGAGCCCGTGGTGCTGCTGAAACTTGATCTTTGATCTTTCATTTTGACCTTTGATCTTTACCCCTTGCTTTGCTTGTCAGTTTTCTCGGGCGAGCTGAGCGACTTGGCAGCTGCGTCGGGGATGCTGTCCTTGCTGGAAAATTTCAAATCTCAATCTTGAACAGTATGAAATGAGTACCTCAGTTTCAGAAACTTCGTCTTCTCATCAGGAGTCTTATCCAATTTCGCTCCATTTCTTCTCCGAGTACGGTCGTCAGCTGGCTATAATCAATTATCGCCATGATCCGGATACGGTAGCCTCAGTTCGCGATGATATCCAGAACCAGTAAACAAATAACAAGGAAAAACAACACAAAACAGCGTCTCACCCGCGCGTCGACCGTCCCTCTCGCACTCATCGTGCCAGAATGAGAAGACGACGACAACACTCGGCTTTTTGTTTGTTTTCTCAAATTAAATTTTGATCTTCTTATTCAAATGTTGATATTTTGACTCGCAAATCGTGACTGCATTCTATCATGGAATATTATCGATATTTTCCTTTCACTTCATCCCCAGTAAGATTTATATTTTCCATGACACTGCTCTTTGAATGGCATAACAGAATTTGGTTACTTCTTTTATTCGTTCTCTGATTTTGTTGGGATCTTCTATTTGAGATTCTCTGTCTCTTCACGAAAATTACGCAGTTGTTCGCTTCTTTTCATGTGGTGTCTTTACATGAGGCGAATCCTGAAATGAGAATTCCATTTATTTATGAATAGGGGCCACAAGCCCCGCCCACTTTCGTGTGACATGATTCCGCGAAAAAGCGAGAAAGCAAAAGCGCAAGCTTCATTCTCAACGAAATCTCTCGATCGAAGTTGCTCTGGATAGCTAATTTGATCCCGAATCGATTGAGCACTGCCCAAAATTTGCATAGCATCACTAATTAGGTCAAATTTGCATTTAAAAGAAGGGAATAGGTCGTTTTGAAGGGTTCCCATATGAAAGTTTTGTTTGGGCAGTAATTTTTCGACTAATTCGAATATTTTATGAATTTTAGAGAATAAATTAGATTTTTTATCATGCGTTAAAAGGGTGCGCTTTTTGTTTGAAGATGCACGGGAGGAGGCGAGCGAGATAGCGGGAGGAGGGAGAGAGACACACGCAAATTAGGCTCCGCCCCCCTTCCCTCTCGTCTCGCCTTTCCCCTCTCTTCCCCAGTGCGTTCCGCGCGTACTTCTCGAGCTGTAGCGCGCCTCAGAGAAAAGAGCTTGAATCTTCTCCGGAATTCTGCTGAGACTGCAACAGCATCCCAATGCAGGTGACGACCCCTTGACAATCGTTCCCATATTGGATGACAAAGTCAGAAGCTCGCTGGAATGACAATTTATTAATCCGACACATTACATTTCATCGAGAGTAGTGCAATTCTCATGAATTCATCACATTCGGGATTTTCAGCATGCCGTGCCATAAAAGACGTTTTTTTTCGTTGTTTCTTTTTTGTTTCTTTTCGTGCAATTTAGACATTTTGCTTTAAATATTCTCACACGAAGCTCTTAGTGAACGTGGAAAAGAGAATGATGAGCACGTAGCCAAAGACGTTGCGACGAATGAACTTCCAGTTGCCTGATGATTACATTTTGAAATACACCGGCAACAGAATTTCGTGCAGCAAAGATTACAGGTTTACCCAACTCAGCAAGAATGCTCCCTCTGTCTATACATAGCATCACACAATATCGTATCTTACTTGTTGAAAGTACGGTAACCTACCGTATCTCATCATCACTTGCTCGTAGGTGAGGCGCGCCTCGTACTCGGGCTCGCATGCCGTCAGAAGGCTGAAGGTCATAATATCGATTTATTTTTTCAAATGTGCTTTCTGACATGAATAAGATTTGCAAACGCTCAGAGATAATATGAGAAGTGTGAAACTCAATTGAATTTGACTGAGTTTCGAAGTGAAAATGAAAGAGGAAAATTTTTCCAGATGGATTTGCCTCTCACCCCTGCGTTTCCTCATTGTCACTGCCACCTCCCGAACCTGATGAGCCCGTGGTGCTGCTGAAACTTGATCTTTGATCTTTCATTTTGATCTTTGATCTTTACCCCTTGCTTTGCTTGTCAGTTTTCTCGGGCGAGCTGAGCGACATGGCCGCTGCGTCGGGGATGTTGTCCTTGCTGGAGAATTTCAAATCTCAATCTTGAACAGTATGAAATGAGTACCTCAGTTTCAGCAACTTCGTCTTCTCTTCAGGAGTCTTATCCACTTTGCCTCCATTTCTTCTCCGAGTACGGTCGTCGGCCGACTGTAATCAATTATCGTCATGATGAATACGGTATCCAGATACGGTAGACCCAGTTCGCGATGATATCCAGAACCAAATAACAAGGAAAAACAACAAATAAAGCGTCTCACCCGCGCGTCGACCGTCCCCCTCGCACTCATCTTGCCAGAATGAGAAGACGACGACAACACTCGGCATTTTGTTTGTTTGTTACCAAATTTAAATTTTTCATTCACATTTGAATACCAAATCGTGACTGCATTCAATTAGTGAACATTATCGTTATTTCCGTTTCAATTCGCCCTGGTAATAGTAAGAGTGTCCCCTTTCTGAATGGCATAACACAATTTGGTTACTTCTTTTATTCATTCTATGATTTTGTTGGGATCTTCTATTGTTCTGTCTCCTCATGAAAACTACGCAGTTATTCGCTTCTTTTCATGTGGTGTCTTCACGTGAGGCGAATCCTGAATTGAGAATTCAGAATATTCCATTTATGTATCATTAAGATTTTGTTTTGGTAATAATATCAGTCCATGACTCACATAGCCCAAAGGCGTCCGCTCCTTGAGGTCTTCGGCGTCAATCTCTTTGACGCTTCTGGAATAATAATATTTGGTTTGACCCTCTAAATGAATCTTTAAAATATTGAAAATAAATTATTGAAGAACAATGCTATTTCTAGAATGAATTCTACTAGGAAACGAGACACTTTTTGTTGTTAAATTCGTTAAATTTTGTCAAATCGTTATAGATACTAAAAAAACTGACGCGTCTACAGGAATGAGGTCGACAAAGTAGAGGGTGAAAGGCATCGTTGCGTTGTTTCGAATGAGCAAACAAACGAGCATCACGAAGTGAAGAAGATAGATCGGAAAGCGGAAATCGCCCTGAATTTATGTCGTTTTTTAGCATTAAAAAATTTGGATTGAAAACTGACGAGTCCCCTGTAGTTGTCGAGTAGCCAGTAGCCCAAGGTGAAGGAGATTCTCTGAAGAATTCAAATATATCGAAAGATCAAAGATCAATCACTCACCATGGGAACATACACCAGTATAGTACAAGCGGATCGAAGTATGGACGGAGCGACCTCGAGGAAGTGCAGCAAAATCTGAATATTATTATCATTGTTTATTATTTCGTCGAATTTATGGTTAGATGTGACACTGTATTAAAGGAGATTTATAAGCAACTTATTTTCATTGCAAGTCTTAAATTTCCCCTCCAACTCACAAATCCCATATAAGCATTGAGCTGAGCGCCCATCGCAATGTTCATGAAGAATGAGAACCAGCCGAATCGGACTGCAAACATATTGTTTTTTTCGTGAAAAAGACAAAACATATTTTTAACTCACTGTCAACAAAGAGATGGTTCCCGCAATGGTTGCGATGGTCGAACGACAACTTCAATGATTATAATAATGTCGGAAAAATTGAGGAACTCACGAGAATTCTTCTGAACGCAATGGTGATCAGCATCAAACCAAGCAGTGTAGTCATTGCTCTGGCTCGATTCGTTCTGAACATTCAATTTACTTATTATTTTAATAAATATACTGAAACTCACTTTCGCAAGAAGAACATGAGACAGAAGCTCAGAGTGTAAGCTAAGCACTGAAAATATTTTTTATCATTGATTTTTATTGAAACGGAAACCCTTTACTAAGAGAGTGTGATAATTGACTCAAATTAACTCAGATAAATAGAATGACACTAATTATTCGCGTTGTACAACAATTAGTTGAAACATTTTTGCCCAAAATAATTTTTTAAAATGCAACTTTTTCCCACTTTATCGCCGATAGACAGTGACGGCCTCGCAAAGCGCTCCGAGTACATTCGAAGCGTCTCGAATTCGATGAAACCGCAGGAAAATCTGAAAATGTTGAGATTTTTTCCACCCTATTTGTTTAAGAATAAGAAACTAACGACTGAATAGCCAGGAAGATAATAGCCCGCAACTTCTCGCTGCGCAAAAGCTTTCTCAAAAAGTCAAAGACTTTGAGCTCGTCGCGATCTCTGAAATCACAATTTTCAAACTTCAAAAAAGAATAGAAATGTGGACGGAGTCACTCACGGATAGGCCAGATCCTCATAGACTTTCTTTGCAACTCTTTCGTGGTATCGAAAGATTTTATTCGAGCTGTTGGTTACTTGCGAAAGCTCTATATCAGCAATGGTCTGAAAACTTTTTTCTCTTTTTCTTTCTTTTTTAAAACTCCTCACATCTTCCGCCTCCTCGAGCCTTCTTGTTGCAATCAGATGGCAAATCGAGTCGTAGGTAAAACTGGAAATTGCTTTTTAAAAAAAATTTATATCTCTGCTGAAACGTACTAGTACACAATGATAAATCCGAAGAAAAACGTGGTGCCAAGATAGATTCCATAGTGAGCGACGCGTAGCCGGAGAAAGAAAATGGAGTTTAGGGCCTTGAATTGTTACTTGATTAATTATGCACTAAAATAACCAATCTCACAAGCCCGAGCGCATCTCCAATAAGAAATATGAGAGGGGCGATGATTCGGAGGTTGTAGGGTACGAGTTCAATCAATGTAGTGAATGAAAGGACGTTGATAAGCTGGAAATATTCATTTTTGAAATTGAAATCGAATACAATCGCACCATGTCCATGACTATCCTGCAGTAGAAGCAGAGTTTGATCACTATTGTTGAGGCTGTAAATATATAGTTAGTGGGATAAATATACCGAACTCACATGAAAGTACCATTCCGAAAGCAGAAGTCGATCCTATCGCAAGTCCGAGAAGCAATAATTTGCGTCGGCCGATATATCTGAAGGGATATTTTTTTAAAAGAATGTCTAATTTTATCGACTTCAACATAATCAAAAATCTATCTAACGAATCAAGCAAGCAATGCGGTTGCTTCAGACTTTTCAGTAGATACTTAAAAGATGTATCTAATATTTAATCAGCTCACATCTCGATCCATGGGCCGAGAATGGCGAGTACAATCGCAGCATAGCCCTTGATTGATGTTGAATACTGAAAGAAAGAGAAGTGAGAAATTATATTGTTGAAATACGGGTGATGGCCACTTCATGTTACACACTCGCTCTCATCACTATGACCAGTGAAGAAAGCGCGCGAAATGAAGACGACATTTTGAAATAAACTCAAAAAAAGAAGAAGTGCTTACAGCCGCAATCCACTCATCGGCTTGAATCTTCTCCGGAACTCTCTCGATACTGCAGCAACACCCCAATGCAGGTGATGATCCATTGACGATCGTTCCCATCTTGGATGTCGCTATCAGGAGCTCGCTGGAATGATAAAAATGTATCAACCTCAACTGTTAGTCGGAGTAAAATACACGGCGGGCAAATTATTCCTGGGTAGGTATGGTTAGAGTAGGGAGCTGGAATGGCAATTGTTTACGCCGTCGCAATAAATGTTGTAGAGATTAGCACTAATTCAATGAATTTGTCACATTCATAATGGTTAGCATGCAGAGTTATGAAAAAATACACGAAAACACACTCTTATTGTTTTATCGTTCAATTCAGCCATATCTCATGAAGAAATCCTTACACGAAACTCTTGGTGAACGTGGAGAAGAGAATGATGATCAAGTAGCCGAAGACGTTGCGACGGATGGATTTCCAGTTGCCTGTAATTCATTTATTGTAGAAAAAACGCAATACGTGGTTAGGACCATGGCTTTACATACTAAGCAATCTTCAAGTGTTTAAAATTTTTCCATTTTCCACTCTCAGCCAATCTTATCTACCGAATCACTTCGGAATCGCCTTACATCACTCTCACCTACCGTATCTCATCATCACTTGCTCGTAGGTGAGACGCGCCTCGTACTCGGGCTCGCATGCCGTACGCAAGCTAGATCATGATAATTTGTTGATTCATTAATTTTTTTCCATCTGCACCCCTCGGAATTTCATTCGATCACAGGATATGCGATGAATGAAAATTAATTGAATTATCCAATCTTCCAAGTGAATCAGGGAAATTGTGAGTTTGAAAAGACCCTCACCCCTGCGTTTCCTCGTTGTCACTGCTGCCTCCCGAGCCGGAAGAACCCGTAGTGCTGCTAAAAATTGATCTTTGATCTTTCACATTGATCTTTGATCTTTACCCCTTGCTCTGCTTGTCGGTTCTCTCGGGCGAGCTGAGCGACTTGGCGGCTGCGTCGGGGATACTGTCCTTGCTGAAAAAATGCTTCAAAAATGCGCAAACTGCGGAAACAGATGGTGTCAGTAATCTTGAGCTACAAAATCAGTGTGAAATGCGCACCTCAGATTCAGCAACTTCGTCTTCTCTTCAGGAGTCTTATCCTCTTTCTTCCCTCCATTTCTTCTCCGAGTTCGATCTTCGGTCGGCTGTAAACGATATCAATCAGTGGAGTTCGGTAATTGAACGGTTACTGTAGCCTTGTTGCGCTTAGAGACTTAAAATAAAACAAAAAAAAAACAAAAACAACTCCTCACTCGCGCGTCGACCGTCCCCCTCGCACTCATCTTGCCAGAATGAGAAGACGACGATAAGACTCGATATTTCAATTATTTATTTGATTAATTAATTTCACTATTCTCAATCAAATTGACTAAATTTCATTACGAACGTGAGAACGATCTATTATTGATCATTTCTGTTTTTCCAAACTCATTTCGCCCTCGCTCGCCTATGCGATGCGGTTGCATCGTCCCGAGCAGGTATGTTTGCGCACAATTTTCGAAAATAACAACACAAATTTAGTCGCTCAAGTCGGTCTCGAACACGCGGAAGGGGCGGTGAGTGGCGTGATCTTTGGCCTTTGATCTCAGATTGTTGATCTTTGATCTTTCGCAGATCCTCAACGAGCAAGGCGAACCGGCTCAAGCACAAGATCATCGTCGCTAATAGCCCCGCTCGCACTCCCGCAGACGTGAGCAAGTAAGTGTGATGATGCAATCGATCAATACCATCCAGAATACAGTATAATGAGGATACTGTAGCTTAATGCTAACAGCGAAATCAATCGAATATTGCTGTAAAGGAGGTGATATCGATCAATAACTGCTAAAATTACGGTTGCTTTAGGTAACTGTTCCTTTTCCAGGAAAGGCGGCACCACTCCGCGTCCTCTGCACTGTGTGCCGCTGCATCTGAAGGCACGCTCGCACGCGGCCTCCCCTGCCAAGTACTGTAGCTAGTAGATTGATTCGGATTAGGGAAGAACACCATGTAATATCGTAATCCCTACATTGCAGTGCCGACCGCTCGACCAAGCCCAAACCTCAGCAGCCGTCCAGTTCCACCACACCGAGCAGTCAGCCACCCAGTAGTCAACCGCTGTCGCAGGTCGGCTACAGTACTCCTTAGATGACACTCGCACGCAGGTTGGTGATCGCAAACTGATTTCATTCGCAGGAACCCCTCGATGACGCCACCACACCGGACAAGACTGTGACTGCCGCCGCCAGTACCTACAAGCCGATGTACGGTAGTTTGGAAAGTTGTCAATCGGTCATTGACTACCGTACCTCTTACCGCGTCTTATGATGAACGGTAGATTTCGAAAATGATCACTCTGTGATTCTCTGTGATCTATACCATACCGTACCCCTTCCATTGCGACGCTGTAAAGAGGAGAGAGTAGTTGGACATTAAAATCAGTTTTCGATCGACTACAGTACCCCTCTTTCAGTCCGACCGCGTACGGTGGCGTACGCGAGTTCCGTGTCAAGTACGAGCACGCCATGCTGCGATACGGTAGGATCACGGGGATATTGATTGACAATACGGTAGCTAGTTATCGTCAACTGGCTTTCTTTAAAATCCTCTTTCCATATTAGAATCGTTTCACATGATCATGACATATCTAGCTTTTTTCCATGATACTGTAATTACAGTAATCATTCGGCAAATGATGTGTTACTGAACCATACTGTAACCTGATCACTAACTAACTTTATCTTTCCAGGCCACTGGGACAGCATCCGACTGCGCGTCTACACGTATCTGGGCATCACACTGTGCGCGTCGCTGCTCAGCAACTATATGTAAATCATTGATCTTTGGTCTCTGAACTTTGACCTCTCTTCAGCCTGATTCTCTACGCGATCGTCGTCTGCGACACGGTGCATGAGGTTGGACGAATTTATTTTTTCAATGCTATTTTGTTCTCTATCGTGTGCTATTCTCACTTTCACTTGACAGGATGGGAGAGATCGTTCGCAATGAAGAATACATTCAGAACGGCCGGCCGAACTGCCCCTGCAACGTCTCCGCAACGCACACCACGGCACGGCTCGATCTGGGAAAGGTGTAGTTTAGTTATTTTTAGACACGGAGACTGATCACTATTGGCCCATGATGAATCAGTCTTTTACATTGTGCGGCTGAAACATAACCCAATCTCACATGTGAAAGTTGATTTGTTTGATTTGTCTCCTTTATAATTGCTTGAGCTTTTGCAGGTCGATCCGCACAACCGCGTCGTCTACTGGAGAATGATATCGGGCATTCTGCTGGGGCTGACAAGTCCGTTGCTGGAGCGGTGAGGGGTTTCGCTGACGTCATGCGATAAAACTAATACCGCATCTAGACAATATCGAGCATTTTCTACACCGTAAACTTCAATTATCGGGTTTAAAAACCCACTATAACTGAGTATTCGCATTTGATACCTTACCATATATTCATCAATCAAATTTCATACAGAATTCCTACCATGCCAATCATAACAGACAGATACTGCACTTATCACTTATCAATTCCTTCTCCAGTTTCCTCGGTCGTCGTAACTGCCTTCTGTTCTTCCTCGGTCTCAACGTCATCTGGGCGGTGATTCTATCGACGGAGACGAAGTTTCTCACGGACGTCAGCATGTTCGGCCTGTGTCTGGGCGATACGGTAACGGAAATATTCAATCGAAATTTCAGCAGATTCGCTGTAACACAGGGAATATAGGACTAATCTGGGGTAGTAGTTTATGAGCTAAATGCCTGCAACGCTTCTGTTTCGATTTTGATGTGACCACGAAGTTTCAAGAAACGAAACTGCTACAGTTTCTAATGTTGCCTTACTGAACCATGGCATAAATACGTATACAAAACTTCTCACTGAATGTTATTTCTAAGTTCGTCGTATTCTCTTCCGCCGTCTCTCTGATCGAATCGCTTCCCTTCCATCTGCGAGTGATCGCCCCACTGACTATCCCCGTTGCGAATGCCATCGGAACGGTAAGTAGAGATCAAAGATCAAGACCTGATTTCGTGAAGAATTTTTTTGGTAATAGTGCCTTCCCCTAGCTAATGCTATCGGAACGGTACGATTATTATTTTGTTGCCGCAGTACTCGGTGCCAAATTGACATTTAAGAGACCTTTCACGAGAGAACGTACCTTCTGGGTAGAGTCGACGGATGACTTTTTTGCAACCAACCCCAATATTTTTTTGGTGATGTCACCATACCAAGTGCTGATTGCGGGCACAATATGAAGGTTTATAATTCACTCTCCGAAAAGTTACAGACCCGAGAAAAAAAAGGTCGAGATTTTCAAAGTGATTTTTTTGTCGTTCTGAAAATTTTGTCTGACGTATTTTTGCTCGTAGATTTCAAAAAAGTTACTGAAAAAACGATTGGTCAACAATGAAAGGTCGAAATCGTCGATTTTCATCGAATTTTATTTTTCTTGGAAAATTTTTCTCCGTCTAGGAATTTCTAACTACGATTTTCGGAATCTACGGGTGAAATTACATATGTCATGAATTTTTCAGCGAATTTTATCGATGTGCCCGGATTTTATATACTCTTAAAGATGACGCACTCTCACTCAAAATGGCGGAGATCATCGCATAGCAGACGTGGCAAAGTGCGAAACAGTTAGAAATACTTTGCACATTCCCTCTGGTTCGATTCCCCGCCCCTTCAGGCATCTTTTGCCAATTTTTGGCTTAACTTTTTCTTCCAGAAATGTGTTTAACAGGCGAATAACGGGCTTAGGTGATTCAGGAAAGCAGCCATTTTTCGAGATTGGGGTTCCAGCGGTTTCAAGAACCCCTTCTATCCTAAAAATGCGCGGAAAAGGTCCATAATGGTCCTTATGCCATAGTGTTTTTTGCCGTTTGTTGATATCTTGCCTCAGTTGGGCTAGAGCTCAAGGAGAGCGCGCGAAACGCAGTGTGAAAGTGGAAGGATAGTGAGACGAGAGTATAGTATCGAAAAATAATTTGATAAGTCGAAATTGATTTTCAAAATCGTCCATTTTGTAAAGAATAGTAATTCTTTCTTCAAATTAGAAGTCGAAAAACCGTTTACAGTACTTCTACTCATGAAAGATAATCACTATTACAACACGTTCTTTCATTATCCCTGCATTCGAGATAATTGAGCTTGTTAGAATGGGAGTTCTATCGTTCAATGTCGCATCATTGGATTGCCATTTTATGCCCGGGAAGAGTTGTGTTATTTTTTAGATTTGTTCATGCCAGGACCGTATAAAGTTCTGAACGATCTGAACAAAACACACACCCTCATTAGAATTCCTTGTTGAAATATAAAGTTTGACGAGCGCTGATTTTTGATTGATTCTACAAAATACTCGAATTTTCGAGTTTTATTCGATATTACAAAAATTTCAAATAGACGGAAGTATTTTTTAAAAATAATTCCGCAACGAATTCAAATAATAAGTGTAGAGACCTTGTTCCCTTGCCGATTGACGAAGTCATTCGATTCACTCAATCAATCGACTGACTCGTCAATGTGATGTAGAATTACCTTTTCCCATTCGAATATTTTATCCGATTTGGATACCATGTAGCTCACGCAAGAATCGATTCTGAATGACCTTTTAGAATTCTTGGTCTATCCTCTAGCAAGTTTTCGCTATTTAGATTATTATTGATTTGGACATCTCGCAAACTTCACTTCAGAAATCTTCGTAGATTTCATGGCGAATGGCAGTGAACGGCGGGGGAAATGATAATGAGACTATGTCGATTGACGACGTATGAAAGGGTAGAGTCAATCGGATAGCAAAGGATATGCTATCTCCCCATGTCACACAGATCACACCACGATCAAGCGAGAAATGACATGATGCATTAGAATACGTACGCCATATTGAACGATAGAACTCCCATTCTGACAAGCTCAATTATCTCGAATGCAGGGATAATGAAAGAACGTGTTGTAATAGTGATTATCTTTCATGAGTAGAAGTACTGTAAACGGTTTTTCGACTTCTAATTTGAAGAAAGAATTACTATTCTTTACAAAATGGACGATTTTGAAAATCAATTTCGACTTATCAAATTATTTTTCGATACTATACTCTCGTCTCACTATCCTTCCACTTTCACACTGCGTTTCGCGCGCTCTCCTTGAGCTCTAGCCCAACTGAGGCAAGATATCAACAAACGGCAAAAAACACTATGGCATAAGGACCATTATGGACCTTTTCCGCGCATTTTTAGGATAGAAGGGGTTCTTGAAACCGCTGGAACCCCAATCTCGAAAAATGGCTGCTTTCCTGAATCACCTAAGCCCGTTATTCGCCTGTTAAACACATTTCTGGAAGAAAAAGTTAAGCCAAAAATTGGCAAAAGCTGCCTGAAGAGGCGGGGAATCGAACCAGAGGGAATGTGCAAAGTATTTCTAACTGTTTCGCACTTTGCCACGTCTGCTATGCGATGATCTCCGCCATTTTGAGTGAGAGTGCGTCATCTTTAAGAGTATATAAAATCCGGGCACATCGATAAAATTCGCTGAAAAATTCATGACATATGTAATTTCACCCGTAGATTCCGAAAATCGTAGTTAGAAATTCCTAGACGGAGAAAAATTTTCCAAGAAAAATAAAATTCGATGAAAATCGACGATTTCGACCTTTCATTGTTGACCAATCGTTTTTTCAGTAACTTTTTTGAAATCTACGAGCAAAAATACGTCAGACAAAATTTTCAGAACGACAAAAAAATCACTTTGAAAATCTCGACCTTTTTTTTCTCGTGTCTTTAACTTTTCGGAGAGTGAATTATAAACCTTCATATTGTGCCCGCAATCAGCACTTGGTATGGTGACATCACCAAAAAAATATTGGGGTTGGTTGCAAAAAAGTCATCCGTGGGATAGGAACGCTTTCTCGTGAAAGGTCTCTTAAAGGGGGATAGGCATCAATCAAAGTTGGTGGGTCCCACCACGAAGAGCCTGCATGATAGCAATCCTACTGTAATCATCACGTGGGCTGACAAGCTCATCATAATAGCTCTGGGGTGAGTAACTACCGAGGCGCGCAGCTTAGTGGGTAACGCTTTTGCCTAGCTATATGACACCCGTTGGTTCGACTCCCGCTGAGTGCATTCTTCATTATTGCTGCTTTTTTCTCCAATAATTTGAGCAAATCAATACCAGAATACAGTACCCCAAATCTTGCCTGCAAGATCAAGAAACTTTAAAATTCCGTAGCGAGCTTCAGAGGCATTTCTAGAACTTCGGATAACCTGATCTCTGATCGGGTAACCATACTCTATCACTCCACGTTGGCAGTTTATGCACGAAAATATTGATGCCTATCCCCCTTTAACCTTTCTATTACTTTAGTCGCATCCTTGAAACATATCAGCGCAGAAAACGGTTCCATCTGCATTTAGAAAATGTCAAGAAACAAGAAAGATCAAAGATCACCATTCTCATTCACAGGTTTTCTGCCTGCTGCTCTTCGAGCAAGTTGCACTACAGAAGATCTGCTATGCTGCGATATTTCTCTATGTCGTCGGGATGATTCTCACTTTCTTGTAAGTGGCTTGCGAAACATTCTAATTGTGCCGGTTGGAACAGCGAACTCTTCTTCTCTTTCTTTGGCGTACTATCGCTGATTCTCATTAGAATCCCTTGGAAATCCATTGACGGTTGTTGCAGTGCTGCTGAAGAATCGCTGTGCCATCTCATCGTTCGCAATCGGATCGAGAACGTGCAGAATGTAATTTTAATTAATTTAATTATTAATTATTGTATATTAAAATAATTATGATAATTGACAGCTGGTGACCAAGTATGAGATGGAGATTTGCGAGCGGGAGGGCGGCGAGAAGAAATTTCATCAAAGAGCCGCGAAGAAGATCTATGAGGATATCGTATACTTGTGAGTTTCACTGTGTTTTCAAAGACGAAAATGCGAAAAGCGAGTACATAAACAGAATTTCAAAATTGAATTGTCGTGGTAATTCATACATTCCCCTTGCATTTTTTTCTGATCCTTATAAAACTATTGTGGAGAAAAACAAAATGTTGAGGAAAACTTCTCCTATGTTTCATTGTGAAGGGAAAAGGGCTCCAAATTTGATTGTTCTTCAATTCTTGTCTCATCCGTCCTTCCAAAAAAAAATCGGTTTCAATAAAATATAAAACTAATATGAGCGACTATCTGAGATTTTGAACATAGGCCTGGAACTAGGCGAAAAGGTCGATCTCAGGAATCCCTTTCATACTTGCACAAGTTGTAGGGCTGGGTGCGCTGAGTGTGTACGCCACATATGAGCCGACCGCGACGCGTCTGAGTCGCGCTAGAGCGCGCCAAATTCAAAAATATTATTTTGGAAAATTTTTCCTAGGCCATCAAATGCCTTCGAAATATGTGTCAATCAACTCCTAAGTGCATACTCATCATTTTATATATTGATTACCAGCCAGGCCGATTTCGTCATCATTATGAAAAAGTAATTTCATATTTTTAATATTTTTTCTAAAATCAGGGGTTGAACTTTGGGAACTTTTTATTTCTGATTATAGTCCCCCCTTAAAAGGAGAATTTTATAAAATTTAAAAAACCGAAAAAATTTCCAACCAATTTGGTGAAAATGCAAAAAGTTTACCTACCGTACTCGAGCATCACGGGCTGACTTTTCTTTCTATGCGAGTCACAGGCCTAAAAAATTGCAACAGTAATGATGTGAGGGTGTCTTATTTTTTAGCCAAGTATGGGATTAATTCAACCCTTAGAAATTTTTTTGAAGAGAATCCTCTTCATATTTTGAAGAGTAAAAGTTTTCAAAAATTGAAGAGGATCCTCTTCAATTTTTTTCTAACGGTTGAATTAATCCCATACTTGGCTAAAAAATTAGTCACCCTCACATCGTTACCGTCCCAATTTTTTAGGCCTGTAACTCGAATAGAAAGAAAAGTCAGCCCGTGATGCTCGAGTACGGTAGGTAAACTTTTTGCATTTTCACCAAATTGGTTGGAAATTTTTTCGGTTTTTTAAATTTCATAAAATTCTCCTTTTAAGGGATTACTATAATCAGAAATAAAAAGTTCCCAAAGTTCAAACCCTGATTTTTGAAAAAATAATATAACTTTGAAACTATTTTTTCATAATGATGACGAAATCGGCCTGGCTGGTAGTCAATATATAAAATGATGAGTGTGCACTTAGGAGTTGATTGGCACATATTTCGAAGGCATTTGATGGCCTAGGAAAAATTTTCCAAAAAAATATTTTTGAATTTGGCGCGCTCTAGCGCGGCTCAGACGCATCGCGGTCGGCTCATATGTGGCGTACACACTCAGCACACCTAGCCCTACAATTTATGCAAGTATGAAAGGAATCGACTTTTCCCCTAGTTCCAGGCTTGTGAAGACATTTGTTCAGAATCTCAGATATTCGCTCATATAATAAATAAAATATCAGGGATACGGACGAGCTGAGCATCTTCTACTTCCTTCGTCGCTTCTTCAAGAGTAACGTCGTCTTGGAGACATGTCTCGCTTGCTTCTTCGCGTTCGTTTTTATTACGTTTTCGGAGAATCAAAACATAGCAAACTAATCGACGGGCAAGATATCATGCTCAGTTTTTGTGAGAAACCTTTTTTACCGTCCGTTGTTTTCCTACTACTACCTTGTTCGCCGATTGGTATGCTACGGTTTCGATTAGGCTAGTAGCACTTTTTTGAACTACAAATTCGATCACAACAGTGCCAAAGAAGCTGTATTTCTTGGGGTATCACAACTGAATCAATAATTCAGAATGGCCTCGGGTCTGCTCGATTTCGAGATGTACCAGTCGATGGCGGAGTTGTTCGCGGGCGCATACGTACTCATGTGCGGCAAGGTACGCTTTAGATACCACAGTTTCTTCTCTTGCCTTGGCTGCCTTGGCCTTGCATCAACCAGAATCGCTGTATTGATTATTTTGTGCAATTGTTCAGTAGACCGTCAGTGTCGTCTCACTAATCCACTGTCATGTTGCGGCTAGTCAGTATTTTTCAAAATAATAATCACAAATTTACAGCTAATCGCCTTCGTGATCACGATCGCTGTGATGATAATGACGAGAAAGTTCGTAATTTTTATAATTATTTTCGAAAATAAATAATTCAAATCAAAATTCTCAGCACCCACCGCGTCAAAGTGATGTCCCTGCTGCAGTGCGCGATTCTTCTGCTGCTCGCGATGAAGAAAATGATGGTAGATTCAATATTTATTTATTTTTAATTATTAAAAATAAATATTTCAGGTAAAATTTGACAAGGGTAACGTGTGCTCGGACCATCTATTCGTTGCGAGTGAGAAATTAATTAATTTACTCACCTGGATCATAGTGATTACCACAGGACTTCGTATGCCATGAATAATTGGTAGACTTAACGTTTTAAAAATAATCAATTAATTAAAGGAAGTATGTTCCTGTGTGCGATCCTCCTCTCCTCGCTGATCGATGGACTTGTGATGGCACTGCAGACCACGGTAGGCAATTGATTTCCTTTTTTGGCAAGGCAAGCTAGCTTTATCGTGGAAAAAATTAACGCACCCATTACTTTATCCAGTTATTCCTCAACTTCCTCGAGGCCGCGCCCTCCATCCTCCGCATGACCAGCGTCGTAACCATCATGATTCCAGTTGTGAGCATCCTTTCATTTGTCTTTTTTTTTGTCCAGGGGTCCCGATTTGCTGCTCTGCGATAGGCGAAATCATTCTGCGTCAAAAAATGCCTCTGAAAAGATTCTGTTCAATTGTATCGGTTACGTTTCATCAAGCTGTCAATAGTAGTGCGGCGATTTTGTTGTAGTGTTGCATTGACCGACAATCAAAAAATACTAATCACGACCCAATCTTAACCAATTTTCAGCATATCGTCAAGGTGGCTGCGTTCCTCGGATTCGGCATCGGCGGAATGAAGGTGGGGGATATTAAAGATCACATTTCGCTGTCCTAGTTTCAACCCTGCGCGCATTGAATATATCAAATCTGCAGCGTTAGTGCAAGCAACGAATGTTCTTAGAGATCAAAGATCAAAGATCAAAGGTTAATGATCAAAGATCACTCCTCAGGACACCATTCCCTTCTCCCTGGTCTATCTCTTCCATCTCATCGTTGGCGCCGTCGCTCTCCTTCGAATGGCTGACGCCGTGCCATTCTCGCTGTACCTGATCGATCTACTGCCCCTATCGTGAGTTTGGTCTTTGGTCTTTGATCTCAATTGTACCGAACTATCGGATCTGTTTCAATCTTTTATTAATGATCTTGGCAAAGACTTGAACATTGTGTGAAACTCACTTCTTTTACAATCTTTGAAAATCAATTTAGATGAAGATAAATAATCTATAAATTCGCAGTGATCGCCCATCGTACTGCAGCACGCGCAGGGGGTTGAAGGGCGAGGAGGAGAGTGCGGTGAGGAATAATGATCAATCGTTTGCCACTCTCATTTTCCCTTATCGGACATCAAAGGTAGATAGAGTGTGAAAATGAGAGAGCCAGATCATTGTAAATAACTATTGAATTAGAAGATCATCACTGGAACGGTGAAAATTAGATGTGTTTCACGCATATTACATAGAGAATTCTGACAGTTGGTTTTGACAGTGTGTCGAATTCGATTTCACGATAAATATTATTGATGTTCAGGATCAGAAGACGAAGAACGATGGCTTTGTAATGCAGGTTCGATATTTTTTTATTTTCGAAAAAGTGTTCGTCAATTCTTTTTTCGTCGGGCTAGTAAACTCAACCGATAGCTATGGCAACTGTGTGTTTACAGATTCCGGATCCCAAGGACGCTACGGATCCGAAGGGACCGATGATCATGGCATGAGAGGTACTGTATCTTGGATACGGTAATGACCAATCGACAACTAACTTTCTTTCAGGTCCACGAACCAATTGCTTCAAAGCAAAAGACAAAACAGAAATCAGAATTTGTATTCCAAATAAAAGTCAGATTAGTATCGTGTTTATCGATCGAATTGACAGACAGAACGGGAAAAGGGAGAAAATGAACAACCGGAATGGGGGAACAGTAGGAATCACAGGGATGGGACGAGTGGTGAAAAGGGGAGAGGAAGGGAAGTTCGCTGGGATTGATTCGGGGTGAGAAGTGATCTTTGATCTTTGATCTGAAGCCACGGACAGAAGCAAGACGGTCTATAAGTAGGCTGCAAGAAGCAAGCTGGGGAAAATACTGCACGAAACGTGAACAATTTGTGACCCTTGAGATGATAATTATTGCGTGTAAAACTGAATGAAACTGGCTCGAGAAATGAGATCGGATGGTGAGATTTTGATACAGAAAAAGGGAGAATAATCGTTGAAGTTTTACACCGAAGCGCCATCGTCTGAGTCAATCTGAAATCGGTTTCTGATCTTTGATCTTTGATCTCTCGTTCTCTTCTAACTAACCGATTCGCTGGCGTCTCGGTGCTTCGGATGTCAGTAGTCCTCCTCGTCGTTCTCGAGGTCCTCGCACTCTTTGCCGACCACCTGCAATATTCAAAATTAATTCGAATTTGAATTCCCGCCCGAATCCATCGCCAAATAAAAGTCTCCACGTAAAATGTCCACTTTTTTTATGAGCGCATACCTTCATGGTGGCCAGCCTGTTCTCTTGCCGGTAGAAGTGCTTGAAGTTGGCGACCTACGAGGAATAAAGTTAGTTATCGATTGTTTTGGTATCATAGTCAGTTGTCGATCGCACCATCTGCTACCGTATAACTCACAATGATGGGGACGGGCAGCGCGAGCGTGAGCACGCCGATCATCGCACAGCAACCTCCCACCATCTTACCGTACGGCCCCGTAGGCACGAGGTCACCGTATCTGGAAAGGTATCGATGAGTGACTTTATTATCAAGTGCCTTGAGCTATCGTTGAAGAATCGTTTCAAAATGCAATTATTAGCATTTTTTTAAATGAAATTGTTCAATTGTGTTCCAGCGAAATGTCGCAAGACGCGTGCGCCACTTGAATTCAATGCTCACCCCACAGTTGTCATCGTGACCAGCACGAACCAGAACGACGCAGGGATGGAGGTGAACTGGAATAGGTTGTCATTGATGCTGATTCGCAGCCCATCCCCTCGAATTTCAGATGTGCTTCATACGACAGTAGAGTTCGAAATCCAGCACTACCCGAGTCTACGGGTACCCGTCAATGAAGAATGATAGGGAGAATTACCCGAGTCCACACCTCAAAATCGTTCAATTACCCGAGTCCAGAGACGAAAAATTGTTCGTTTTTGATCGTTTAACGTTCTGTTTTCGAGCAATTAGGATCGTGAGACAGATATTACACATCATTTCGACCATCCAACCCTCTAGCGAGTTGTTGCCCGCAAATTTCGACTAGCAGTTTAGGCAGTTTTGACTGTTTATGAGGTTTGATCTTACTTTCTAGAACTTTTTTGGTACAAGAATACTTTAGGGAGCCTAATCCATTACTAAGGAGCGTTTTCAGCCAATTAATAGGGACTAAGGTTCCGTTATTGGTATGCCAAACTCCCGCCACAAATTTAACTGTTTAGCGTTGAATTTGGCCTCAATCGAATGAAAACTGAAGGTTATGTCAGTTGGTAACTTTTCACTGATATTGCTTGTCATTTCATGATCATTTGGCTGTGTTATTGCTGCGAAAAGTTCCGTGGACTCGGGTAATTGAGCGAATTGAGGGAAGGTCTCGGGTAATTCCATTTCTCATTTCTCGCGCTCGCGACCCGGTGCGGGTCGGAATTACCCGTCCCGTATTTCGAACTCTATACGACAGTAATAGCTAGATCGAACAATTCTGGTGCGATTGCAAGCAGGATCAGAATAGAAACGATAATAATGCACTGATCTTTTATGTCTTCGCTTACCTTAGTGTTCGGTTCGCCCTGCTCCGCAAAGTACATGCCAGAGGAGAAGAGGATGAGTGCGATCAACTGCAATTGATTTTAAAATATACAAATTTGGTCTACTTTTCAAATAGGCGACTCTCTTGTGCATCAGTTAGAAACAATGGAATAGTGATAAAAACATGGAAAATTTCAGACCATGAAGAACACGAGCAGACACAGCTCCTGCACGGACGCCCGGAACGTCTTGCCGAGGATCTGCAGGCCGACCGAATGCCTGCAAGGTGATTGTTGATCTTTGATCTCTGACCCTCCTAGGCTCTAGTCGAAAGATCAAAGATCAATCTCTGGTGTGCGTACCCAACTTGGATCCAAGTAAAATGGGGTTTCCAAGTTGGATCCAAGTAGAATTCCAACTTGGATCCAAGTCTCGAGAATCCAACTTGGATCCAAGTATAATTCCAACTTGGATTCAAGCTGATCCTATCCGTCGAGTCTAGCACGCACTCTGCCTATAAGGTCCCATTTTTCAGCATTGTTCTGACTGCCTTAGGGCACGAGAGCGATTAACTGCCTACGGTCCCCAGGAGGGCCGTATTTTGGATGTGACCGGCCTCACATGGTCTAACCATGCGGGGCCTTTGGTTACTGTATGAGGTTACTGTATCTCATGCAAATATCAATCAATAAAAAAGAGGGCTACCGTTACCCCGTTTCCAAGTTGGATCCAAGCAGGAATCCAACTTGGATCCAAGCAAAAATCCAAGTTGCCCCCAGGCCTGGACGCAACTTGGATTTTTGCTTGGATCCAAGTTGGGTACGCACACCAGAGATCATACCTCGACAGTTTGAAGATTCGGAACACTCGCACCAATCGCAGCACTCGTAGCACGGCAAACGACATCGAACTGCTGCCTTTTGGCCCGTTTTCAGCCCTGAAATCGTTTATTTAGATCCCGTATTTGCACGGCATAACCTCCCAAAGCGCAGGATCTTTTGTTATTTGTGTTTTTTGTTATGAATGAAAACCGAAATATTAGACGTTCGTAAGCTTTATCAGAACTTCAACAAATTTGTGCTGCGATTGCTGTGATTTTTACAATATTTGTTCAACAGAATCTGGCATTTCCCGATTGTTAAAAGCAAGCGCTGGCGGGTTAGTTGTCACTACTAACCTGCTGCTGCCGTGGCCTGTCATGAACCTTGAATTGGGGTCGGAGATCAAAGATCAAACTGTCACGTTACGCGTTTTTGCATTGATCGTTATTGGTTGGCGAAAGACGTGAAAGCAGAGCAAATAGGGGGCTTACCATATCAAATTGACGAAGAAAGGCGCGATAGCTACGAAGTCGATGATGTTGAGGAAGGAGCAGCAGAAGGCCCGCTTCGAGGGACAAGAGATGAATCGAAGGAAGAGCTCTGCAAGAGATCAAAGATCAATTTTGGAAAATAGGTTGAAAACTGACCAATACTGAACCAGATAATGCAGACGAACTCCAGCCAGAAGAAGGGATTCGCGTAGCGGTCAACGACGAGGTGATCTTCTGCAAATTGAACAGTTATTGCATGTTTTCCATCTGCATATTCTGAACCCGTTATTTCCAAATGTACGTAGGCAAAAACTGTGCTTGTTCCTCACAGTTACACTTCAAGATGCAATCGGCATACCTCCTTTTTCCGTCATATTGGCTACCGTCTCAGGGTCAATGAAGGACGGGACGGTCTCCCAACAGAAGGAAACGATTGATCTGAAAGCAAGAGATTTTTACTAGTCTTTTTTTCGACGATTGCTAGTGCGATCAAATATCGCTGTTAATTTAAAATTATCAACGGTAGTTGAAACTCACATGACAATGACTATGATAGAGATGAATGCGACTATTCGCGCGGATAGGGAAGAGTCGGGAAACTCCATCAACTCCCAGATTCGCCTGAAAAGGAGAGAATCTTATTCAATCGTCTCCCTAATCCACCCAACGGGCGCAGTGCATCATCGAATTGCAATAAAGAGAGTAAAAAGGCGCACCTTTGCATCGGGTGATCTGGCATGGGCGTCTCCTTCGGCTTCTCGTACCCTTCCGAGATCCAGAATTCTTCCACGAAATCGTCGCCCATCTGCAAATTTAGATTGAATTATTTTTTTATTCTATCAAAAGATATCGAGATCATTTCATTCCATTTCCCTCGGAATATCAATTCCCATTGAAACTCACTTTAAAAAGAGCAAGCAGAGTTGTTTTAGTGGTCAAAGAACAAACCAAGTTTCGTGAAACCAAAACCTTACCTGGAAGTAGTGCATTTCCCGCAGAAAGACGTCAATGGGCACCGCCTCAGGCCGCTTCACCCGACCGCACGATTGGTAGATGTACAGAATGCTCTCGAATCTGAAAAGTGATCTTTGATCTTTGTTTCACCCTCAAAGGTGATCTTTGATCTCCATGAACCCGGGGGAACAAAGAAAGTGTCAGTTGCCTTTCGCTTCTCAGCAGAGTCGTTCATCTTTCTCTCTACTTCGCTTTCTTACGTCTTTCAGGGTGAATTTCTCTAAGTTTTCTCGATCAATCTCGTTAGAGGGGCAGTTTTTCAAACAAAAACATTTCAGTTATCGTCAGCTATTTAACCGTTCCGATGATATTACTTTCTGTGAGTTCACAAATTTGACTAGAGGCTTCATTCCTAGATAGTAGACTCGATTGCGTGCCTAGAACTCGAGTCTAGAGCTAATCCCTGCCCAGATCAATCATCTCATCAATCAAATGGAGGACTTGCGAGATACGCTCGCACTTCGTAAACACGCCAATCGATCAATGGAGAGGGAGGGAATTGCGTAGAAATTAGAGCCCTCAAATCACGAGTCTAAATCACTTCATGTCCACTCCATGTCTGATCGGCTGGACGCAATTGAGAGTTAGCGTGACTTCACGTCACTGAGCATCCCTAGGATCGAAATAGACGCAGACTTGAAAACATGCTTGTGTGTGGAGTCAAAATCGCGAGAGCTAAATCCCCGACGAAAACAACGAATATCTTAGCCCGTGTGCTTGCCAGATGCACGTATCTAGGGCACGCAAGGTCTGTCTTGTATCCCACAACAGTAATCACTCAATTTTGTGGCAGAATTGTGCGTTGTTACCAGCAAGACAGCTCGGTGCAGAATAGAATAATAATTGTACGCTGAATGCGTATTTTTTGAGTTTATGAAAACGAGATTCAGCTAAAAAATGGGCAGTTAATCGACTGAATTGTTGGTTTAGTAAGTCAGGTACAGCGAGAGAGCATGAGATATTGAGAGAGTCAGACGAAAATCAGGAAATACTCACGCTGCCCTATGCCGATCGAAGAAGAACTCTTTCGCGTCGGGGTTCCAGTACTTTTGCCGCCGTGATCGACTACCGAGAAGCGTGTTTGGGTATCTGGAATTGATTTTTAGAAGGGAAACCGATTACGATCAAACGATATTCTTTTTTCTACGTATCAAGTGAGTGTGAAACATAGTTTGTGAAATTTCACTTTCTCACAAGTTTCTACGAATTGGATGTGTTTTTTCGCAATTAATCACGCCATTGAAAAATATCAATTTGAAAAGGTTTTCTTATTGTTAGTCACTTTGCGCTGATGAAATACGCTATTGTTTTAGCATGAGTAAATGCCGTTGCCTGTTTCATACGATCCTACTTTTAACACAGGTATGAATATGATGGAAGATAAAGGTAAACACTCAATTCCTCACCGTTGCAAGGTCCGCTCAAAGGTCTGAAATCGCAGTCCGGACACGTTGATTGTGATTATTTCGGCGCCCTTCTCGTCCGAAGCGGGCGTGCCGCGTTGAGGGGACGTCTGGAAGAGAATAAATTCACAATCGTCATTATGGATCAAAGCACTTTATTACGCATCATGCAAATCTTCTGTGGGAGAAAATGTTCTAATTTGCATTAATTATTATTTTGCAATGGATACGCACGAGCAATCGATCTTCTCTGGTCGTTCTGCTATTATCATATTCGTGAAGCTTATTTGGAGTGAATTACGAATTGCTCCTTTGAATCCCATTCCGCCTTCACTTGACTATGACAGGGATGACTACAGCGCACTAATCCCATGTGTAATCCTTCCTCGACGATAATGACTAGAATTGGGAGGGTAGGGAGGGCCTCCCAATAAAATAGTGATCTTTGATCTCCATCTCATTTATTTTTCCATGCATTCTACCACTTTTTTACTACTATCCGAGAAATGTCGCAAAATAGAATAATTATCTTTGATCTCCCCCACTCACCCTCCTCGACGCGGTGGATCCTCGTCGCAGCAGCATGCCGTTGGGCTCATCGCCCATCTCGAGCGTTGCTCTGAAATAAATTATTTTAATAATTTAAATAATTAATTTATAACCTAATCGCTACCAATTTTCACTGTTCATTCGTGCTCATTCGCACATTCCGGAACTTATTTCAGATCTTAAAACCGCTGGTTCCTCGAATTTTCAATGCTCCACTGCATTTAGTAAGCGCGCCGGGCCATTTCGTGTTTTTTGTTCTTCTCCTCTTCCTCCGGCGCACGAAATGGTTTACTACTGCCCGGCCCTCTCATTATCCTCCTCTGGCAGCAAGAATTCGGGGCTTTCTCGATTCCCCGTGCTCGCTCGCCCTGACTAATAGGCGAGAGAGCGGGCGGAATTGAGAGAATTTGACATTTGACTCGCTCGCTCGGGTGTGTAAAACCCGCGACCGCGGCCCTCTCGAACACATGTTTTCTCTGGGCAGTAGTGGAGGCTGACTGGTGGTCGTGAAGGAGACAAACTGGCACGGTATTCCGAAAAATCGATTGGTTTCGACCATAGTAAAGTTTTGGTGTTATTATTCGCTTTAGGCGGCTGCCAAGATGAAGATACCTCTTTTTACATTTTTCTCGCCTATGAATGAAGACGAAGAATGAAGGATGGAATTTTGATCATGAAACAGCCTAGTTATGATGTAGTCGGATAGCGTCATGGCTCAGATGAAACTGGAAACCTTTACGACCTAGGAAGGATATTGGACCCGCGCATAGCTAACGAGTGGAGCAGTAATGAAGGGCTGCATGTATATTGCAATTTTCTCTTGCCTGTGATGCGATCTATGACCTCATTCTTGTGCAAAAAATGTTGCAGAATTGTATCTGCCCGTTTCTGGGCTAAATTTAGGAAAGTAGCCAAGAAAACAAGGCCGAAATACTCACGATTTGTGCAGATTTGCAGGTAAACGAAACCCGAAATGGACACTGGGGAAGCCAAAAAAATCGAAGAAGAAGAAGGCGAAAGAAGAGAAGAATCGACAGAGGGCCGAATGCGACTATGGATGGCAGTAGTAGCGGAGAGAAGAGAAAGAGAATACTAGACTGTTGATTAATGTCGAGCGGCGTAGTGTCTAGTAGAGCGCGTTGTCTCTTTTCCCGTTGCCTGCCACTACTCCATTACGAGGGAGTTTCGGAGGATTAGAGTAAAGAAAAAGAATGAGAGACAAAGAAAAAAGTCCAGCAACATTCCACAGCTTTCAAAAATTCGCGTATGTTTCAGAGGTGGGATAAGTTTTACGAGAAGCAAGAATTTCAATAAGTAGGCAACATTCGGTAATAAATACTGAAAAATACTAAAACCCACTTGAGAAATCCGGGGCAAGGACTGACACTCCTACTCGGAGTGCCCAGATGCCTCAGCAGTGCTATGCTCGCTGATCTCGAGCGACTCCTGATCTGCTTCCTGTCGATCGATGGTGGCACATAATTCAATGAAGACGACGAAGAACTGGACATGGCCGGGATTTAGGCCGTCCGGGAATTCCCAGATCATGAACTGACAGCCGGCTGCCTGCTTCCCGGCTCTATCCACCCCCGCCACCTGACTCCTCTCGGGTTGCTACTCGTAGAATGTTGAGGGAGGATGCCAAGAGGGTTCTTGAGCCTCTGCTGCTTGTTTTCGAAAGATTTAGACGAGAACTGGGCCGGTGCGTGTCGGTTTCCGTGAGAGAAGTCGTCGGGGCGACTATTATTAGACTGAGCAGGGAGTGAGAGTTGAGGAGGGGAGGGACTGTCAGTGAGGTGCTGAGACTTGGAGGTAGTGAGAGATGGAATCTTCTCCCGCGTGTGGTGCAGAGAGGAATCTCCGCCTAACAGCTGTTAATGACAGGACGAGCAGGGGAGGAGCGGATGGGGGGGGGGGGAGGAGAAAGGGGTTAGGGGAGCAGATTCATCCATCTACACTGCCTCTCCTCCCTCTGTCTCCATTCATCCGCCATTGAAGCACTCTCTATCGCTAGGGGGATCCTCGGGGATAGTTTCGAAATGACCTCTCAATTTCCCCTAGTCTCTCGTCGGTCAGAGTGAGAGACTAACATTAAGCACAACGAAGAGGTTTAGAGTGAAGAGGCCAATAATAAATAGGCAATGATGACTGAGCAGCGTCGTTTTGAAGCGAAACTGCATGGAAGCCACGAGGGTGAAACGATCGAGTGTAATGCCGTTGAGATTATGCCAGGTGTCATTAGTGCCCTCACAGGTGTAGAAAAGACAAAAAAACTAATTTCTATGTAATTTTTATCGCTCGCTATCAATCATACCTATTATCACCCTAAAAATCGCATCACTGGTTTGAATTTTGCGTAATTTTCAATTATTTTTTTTCTACTTCTCGCCAGACGTGTCACCATCAATCTCACCCATTCATTCGAGGCTATGATCGACCAATGAATCTCAATTGCGCGCACTAACTCCCGTCTTGGCTTCAGTAAAATGACTATTATTTTTTCGTATTTTTTACACTTGATAGAAAGAAACAAACAGCTCCACCAATCCATTAAACCCTATCAATAACCAGTGAAACTCACTTCCGCGCGCTCACTCTCCTTCCTCCAAAGATGAAGTACCCGGGCGACGTTGGGCCCACTCGCACACTGCATCGACGTGCCATTGACGACTATGGTAGGGGTACGGTAGATATCCAGGGTACGCTAGGAAGAATACGATAAGTCTACGTCCGTCCAGGTAGACTACTCTGGTCTCGGCTGTTGTAGGAAATTAAGATGAAGAAGGAAGTGGTACGGTAGGGTAGATCGGATACGGTAGATTACGGTAGACCAGGATGGATAGTCTCCGGTCACGTACAGCTATTTTCGTCCGGCAGGTGGGGCGGGGAAGCCAAGACCAGGCGCGTATTTCTGGCCCCGAACTGGGGCAGGTAGGCTCCCCTCTCCTCTCTTGTTGGGCACACAGCAGCCGGAAGTCCGGCGACGAGCGAAATAGCGAGAATGGGAGGGGAGGAATTGCGAAGGATTTGTGGTTTGTGATCCGAGTCCGAGGGCACTGTTTCGATGTTGTGGCCGAAGTTCAAGTTGAAACAGGAAGATACGGTCTTGCGGGGCTTCAGATCTGCTAGTGCGAGGGATGTAGTGGAACTATCTGCTGGCGTGTTATGCCCGGGGGCAAATTGGAGGAAGAGATGGGAGAAGGAGAAGGAGGAAGATAGGTTCGCCCCATTGTCTGAGGGGCGGAGGGCGCAAATTGGGTATCGACGCGGTGAAAGATGAGAAACGGAGACGAGATGACAAGAGAAGAGCAGTAGTGGGGCGGAAAAGTAGTGGACTCAATTTGCACATTTGGAGGCTTTGAAAAAAGTGTTATTGAAACGGGTAAACGTCTTTTCACAGTGTCCGCAGTCGTTTTCACATTTCAATGCGGGCTCGAGACGAAATTGTGATTTCTCAAAATCTACACTCGGATTGCAATTCCGGGTATGTTTCAATGTTCGATGTTAGGCAAGAAAAATTATTGGTGGTTGATCGCTTTCTCGTCTCTTTGGGAAAAAAACAAAAGATGATTTTGCCAGCAGTGGGCTCTACATTCTTCAACAGGACAGAGGGACAAGAAATTAGGAGAGTAAATCATAGCCAAATCTAATGCAATGCAAACTTACAGCGTCGTGAACATTTCTGCGTCGCGGCGTGCTCGCGATTCTCCGCGCGGCGCCAAACCAGCTGATTTTTAATAATATTATTTTCGAAAATAAATTGGAAAATATCGCGCGAAAATATTGTACATACAAAAAGAGTGCAAGAATGAGCTAGATTGAATGGACTAAACGGGAAAAAAATGAAGAGGAATCTCTGAATAGAGGGATTTTCCGCACCGACAAAGCAGAGAAGAGACGAGATCTAACGTGCGAACCAACAAGAGAGAGAAACGGCAGGCAAATTGGTTTCGGATGGCGGCGATTTAGCGATTGCCGATCAGAGTTCAGCGAACTAAGCAGAGTTTGATCGAGAAGTGATCGAGAAAAAATTGATTATGCGCAGCTCAGAATCGGTATTTCTATCACTCAAAATGCGGGACATTTCTACCCGACCAGATCTTCTCAACTAACACATCACTGCGTGTGAAAAGCGAACTGACACTGTGAAAGTGTGGGCAACCCCTCTACCAAACTCCTCACACTCACATCGGATTAGTCTCTCAGCGTACTGTTCTAAGAGCAAGTACTACACGAAGTGACGTGCCACTAAAAGATCACTTTTCGATCGACAACTACCTTATCAATAATGAACTGAAACTGAAAATAAGTCAGTTTCCAATCCACAACCTACCGTATCACCCGGCTCATTGGGTCGAAGATCATGCGGGTGGTCCGGTAGTAGATTTCGTTGATATTCGGATTCGCGGTCACCAATCGATCCGATTTGCCGGCTCCGGCCGGTCGCATTCGTCCCGAAACTCGCAACGCCGAGGGCGCCAATGCGTTTTTCCGTGGAGGCGTCAGCGTTCCAGAGTTGAGAAGGGGAAGGGGAAGAGGGGGGATGGGGTGGAGGTATCTATTTCTCACTGATTAGTGCGCGATTGACCGATTCTGAGCTGCTGAATCAACAGAGAGGAGTAATCGAGTGTGGGAAGAGTGCTCTCTCCATTTACTGTTCTATTTCGCTAGCGCGAGCAGGGTGATAGAAAGGGATTTAGGAGAGACGAGAAAGAAAAGGAGCGCGATCGGCGAGGCAAAATAGTCGATTGAGTAGTGGTGGCGGTGAGGGGAAAATGAAGAACATGTGAAGTGGAGGGTGGATCAATGCTATTGTTGCTTGACACCTTCTCGAAAGCTAAAAGAGAACCCTCGTCTGACTCTCCCAGTTCGTAATGATCTCTCATTGGTCAGAGAACCGAGAGAGCATGGTAATGTGAGAGAGCCAGTACATTCCTCGAGAAACCAGATGAATAGTCTAGTGCGAATAGACGGACGAGAGACTGTGAGGATCGAAGAGAGCGCAGAGAAAGAAAGCTAATCGGGAGAGCAAACGCTACTGTAACCGAGAAGAGTGCGCGGGTGCGAAACCGATTGAAACGAAGAAAAGCTGAGAACAATGAGTTTCGAAAAGGTGGATCCGCTTGGAGTAAACGATACACTGAAATCGACAAGAGATTCAACTTTGACATCCGGGTATATTTGTTCTTAAATGAAATGTGTCGCGGAAGACCGTGGGAAAGTTTACACGCACATGGGAATTTGGTTTTTACTCGCTGAGTTTCAGGATTGACCTAAGTTTCAGCGAGCGCTTTTACCTCGGTATGATCAGTATTTACCGATTTTCGCCAGTCACTACAATTTTGAATATAAATAAATATATAAATAAACAAATAAACAAATAAAACAATTTAAAAAATAACATACATGCTCGCATCGACGCTTTTGCTCCTCGCATTCGGCTGACTGGGCGCGAGGATCGTGTTGTTGTTGAGTGAACCAGTGGGGTCGGTGGCTGAAATTAGATCATTTACAAAAATTATTGAACAATTGGTTTTGGCGAAAAGTCAACCCAAGCTGATTGACTATCTGACTATTTTTCTAATTTTAAACTGTCCCTGATACTAATTCAAACATATTGAATCAAAGCGGTCGGTGACTGCAATGTAAATTTTATCTGAAATACGTTTAGACCAAATTGTCGAAATATTATCAGCAGCAAATTGGCAATCATTGAGGTTTTGGTGGGAACGATTTTATAATTTTTAAATATGAAATCAACTCACGATCAAAGGACCAAAAATTGTCTGAATTTGATGTGATCGTGAAACTTAATCGAAGATCAAATAGAAAAAAAAAACGAACGCGTATTGTGCCTGGTAGTGCTCTGGCGCGCGCTGTGACTCTCCCGCCGATGATTGTGATGACCTGTAAATACAATAATTAAAATCAATAATTAATATATAAATAATAAAGTATAATTAGGCAATTAATTACCATTGCCATTCTGGTACTTTTCCGGGTGCACATGCAGCGCCTGCTCAAGACGCCTGAAATTCGCACAATTTTTCATAATAAAATATTGTACTAAAATTAAAATGTGTAACCTCACCCGTGATAACTTCTCATAGAACCTTTTTTTCTTTTTTCAGTATTTTCGAAAACCTTAGAGCCCAAGAAATGCTCGAAACCAACCCAGGCGCCGAGCCGAACAACACTTCCTGATGCATGATCGATTGACTCTCAAGCGGTTGAACTCAGTCAGGGAAAGAAGAATGGGGATGAGTTGAGCGGGAGGATAGAGAGAAGGGAGCAAGGAAGAGAATCCTCCCAGCCTCATTCCCACACACAGAAAATCGTCATCTGTGCTCGGCTTTTTGCAAGGGGAAATCCACAGCTGTTCTCATAAATCTCCCTTACATTCCGCCCGATTAGGACAAGCTAGAAAGTCCTCGGATACGGATATATCATTGCAAACCATTCCCGAGAATCGCTTAGAATGATGGGCAAAACGCTGTAAAACAACTGCCAGCACATTCCGTCGATGACAGGTCCTCATCATGTTCGAGAGTGATTTGCGAGCGAGCCATTTTCCCGGTTTTTGATGGTTATTGCTGCCTATTTCCCGGAAGGTTTAAGGTTTTTTTTTAGTATTTACTGGATCGATTTCGGCTCGAATTACGCGTGTGATTTGTTCCCGACCCGTCGAGGCGGCGCGTTCAATCACCACTTCTCTCAAACACATTCCTAGTGTCAGGCACTCAGTTTTCAGCAAGGTGAAACGAGGCAAGGGAGGGGGAATCTACGCAATTCCGAATGTCTCTCAATGATCATAGAACTGAAGGGAGTGTTCAGGAAGCAGAGATGTTAGATTGAGGTCTTAGAATCACTGAACTATTGAATACTCGTGAGGTGGTGGCGTAATGATGTCACAGTATACGTGATCTATTAGTATCGGTGGTGGTTCCCCTGAGTGCTGCCCTCATCTAACTCAGAAGCTTTCTAATAGCATCTACAATTAATTATTTCATGTTTCTTTATTGCTTCAGCCCCTCCCCTGAAGTTTACGGCCTGAAGTAAATAAGAAGAGGGGCTCAAGCAGATCAAGCAAGTCCTCAGGACATTCATCTAATTGTCACTCAGCACTCTTGGCCACCTCATCTGAGTAGTGGGCATCAAGCTGTAACAATGACCAATGCATGATAGTGTACTAGCACTCTCTCCATTTCGCACACTATCTCGGGTCCTCCTCAAAATCATCTCACTTTTCTACCCCCGCAAAAACAACATCACATCAGATGATCAGCCGTGCAATAACTGACGGGGGTGAATCTCGGCTGGGAAAGCGACCATGTGGTTTCTATCAGAGGCAGGAATGCGAGAAAAAGTGAGGCCAAAAAGCTCAGAGAACGCACCTGAACGCGGGAAACATTGACGGGCAAAATCGAAGAGGAATGATCGGTTTCCTCTCGGATTTGGCTGATTCAAACAGAGACAGACGTGGAGAAGGGAGGGGATGTTTGGGAGGAATGAGCACAACGAAGTTGATTGACTGGATGAATAGAGAAGAGTGGGGATGGGAGGAGTGAGTAGGGGACTGAGGGGCAGATTGATTGATCGGTTAATTCGGCCCTGTTTTCAACACCTCCCTCGGAATTCCCTGACCACTAAATCTCCACGTAGATAAAGAAAGACAAATTGCGCGTGAAAGTATACGGCGAAAACAGGAGGCGGTCTTGACGCGATAATGTGTTTTCGAGGGTACTGTACTCTGTCAGGCGGGCGCGCGGACACGAAAATGATTGAAGAGTGTGCGGTCGAGGGGCAACAGGAACCCCGCGTAGCCAAGGGCTCATAACAGATATAGATTGCTCTTCGAAAACACCACCGCCGGCTGTGAATCATTTGTGTCTCAATAGGGCCAGTAGTCCAGAAAGACAGATATTGAACGGAAGAAATGTTAAGGTATCCCGTTAAACAGGGCACTTTCGTCCCGCGAAAGATCACTGTATTCCAAAGAAAATATGACAGAAGAAAAATGATAATTTCCCTAAAAATAGAGTTTACCGTGTGTATTTCTCGGAACAGGTAGACAGCTTCTTGCGCAACGACATAGGAATTCTTCCCAGTCACAGAGTGGGGAAAAAAGACTGGACAAGTGAGTAAGAGAGCTCTCACTCGTTCTCCCTGAGGCGTGGTCAGACACACTCCCACATCTACTTGTGTCGTCGTTGAAATTCAATCTACTAGAAGATCCCATAAGCCGTCAAAGCCGGGCGCAAAGCCGGAAAAAAGCACGCCCTGATTCACGGTCACGGTCACACCACCATTACCTGATCAGCAGGGTCTTGAACATGGGCGCCATCACCCGGCCGCCCTTCGCTGGTGGTTACGGTAGATTACGGTCTATCGAGGAGTGACTTTATAAATGGTGTTTGAATTGATAAAAGTCGACGAGAAGTGTGAATGATGCGTGAGCGAATCTCGGGGGAGGGTAGGTGGGGGAAGGAGGAGGAGAGAGGTGGGAATGATCAGCAGAGAAAAGTGAGGCAAAGTAGAGGCAAGCAGGGCAGGTGGATCTCTGGGAGTAGTCCTCGCGTACTAGAGCCGGCGGATCTGCGACCGGGAAATATCACACGAAATCGAGAGCCATTCCCATTCGGGAAGAAAGAACAACGATACGGCTGCGCAAATACGCCCTTAGTACCGAGCGCGCTCGAATTATGGAATGGGACGCGGATCTCGGGCTATAAAGTAGCGCTGATGAACAAACCGTCTCTGCATTTCCCTTGGTTTCTCAACGGTCAGAGTTACGAGAAAGAGAGTGAAATGAAGGGACGAATTCACTCTATAGCGAAAAGGAATTGATGATGAAGCGCTAGTAAGCACCGAACGGGGAATGGAGGAAGGGCTAACATGGAAGGGGAAACACGAGAGGGCGGAGGGTTCTTCTAGTGTAGTGATTGTGGCTCCCACGGCTTCCTTTTACCGGCCGTGGGGTGAAGTGGAATTTCCGCCCTTACGGATGTGGAAGGATGCTAGAGGCGAACGCACTTTGTTCCTGGTGGATCTCTCTATCGCAAAAAAGCTAATTGTACGAGACCCGGTTTCTATCCACTTTCATCGATCTCTTTTTGAATTTGACGCCCAAGGGGGAATGAAGATGCTCTATCGGTAGGGGGATTCCACAGCTCGAGGAGGAAGTATCGCCCTAACTGGAAGTAATCTCGGGTTTCTCTGCAGTAGAATCATCGATGACGCCGAAAGTGCGCGCGCCGGATGCACATTTTAGCAGAATCCGAGGACGTCGACGACCTTTGCCACAAAGATCGGAGATCTAGAGGAGTGTACTAACCTAGTACTAGGGGTAGGGACTAGCAAAGGAATGAGAAAGAAATTGTACATTGCTTTGTTGAATAACTTGCAGTATTCTGACAAAGGACTTTGTTTTGGCGATGCAAACGCGAAAATAGGGGATTTGCAGGTAGGCAGGGATTCGAAAAGCAATCAAGCAAAGAGGGAGGATGAGTCGTTGCGCGGTGATGAGAGGGATTTACGGGATGGGATGAAGACTGGAAAAACAATTCCAAGATCGGCTATGAGGATTTGCCAAAGATGATTGGTATTATCGCCAACTCGCATCATGCCGTTAAAGATGATAACTAGCTAGCGAAAAAGAGAGACATATGGAGGGATATGGCCGAAACCGCACTAGCACCTAGTTTCCTGATCACTAGTGTCGAAAGTGATGTGGGTTGCTCAGCAGCGAAATGTGGCAGGAAGTAACGAGCATGGCCGCCTAAGCCAACCGAGCCCTTTGAAAGTGATGTCGGATTCAGCAATGAGTGCAGTCTCAAGCACCGGATTTTCAGTTCTCTAGCCAGTAATGCGTGCTTGTAAAAGATAATCAAGTATTTTCGATCATCCTTTGTGGCGTCTGCATGCAGAGGCGTATCATCAATTCGGTTTTCTAAGCGATGTTTTCTAAAGTGATGCCAGTTTCGGCAATGGGTGCAGTCTTGTTATACGGATTTCAGTTAAGCGTGTTTGTAGAAGATAAATACGGATTTGTGCGTGACGTGTTCTGAAGCGTATCATTTCGATTCGCATTTCTGATGGGATACTTATTTTCGCGCAGTGATGCCAGTTCCAGTGACCACTAACAACACGTGTCGGCAGCTGCATTTAGAATAGGGGAAGTCATACAAATTGTGCCCCTTTGTGGGGACCGAAAATCTGTTCGCCCTTGTAAACACCTATATGGCAGACAGACAGACGTGTGACGCGCGCGTTGAGAAAGGAGGGGACGCAGACTGTGACAAATCGACGTCTAGCCCGCTTATTGTAAGGTAAATAAGGCCTAAACATGAGGGTCCGACTAAAGTTATCAATAACTATATAAAATGTCAGAGATCAAAGTTCAATACACTCACCTTGTCAGGGCCGATGCCCACTCGTTAGCGTGCGAAGTGACGGAAGAGGCGCTTCTCTCCCGCATCTCACGCATTACCTTGTACCGAATTCTCTAGAATACCATAATCTAAGGCGAGTCACGGTAGCGATAGATACTCAGGAAAACACGATAACTTCAAAAATAATAATATAGTATAAGGAAGGGCAAACAGGGCTTCGCATGAATAGATCTAGGTAAATAAATAAAGCGCAAAAAAACGAGCGATGAAAGATTAGACAGATGTGTTGAGATGCGATGATGAGTCAGGGCAGTGTAACGAAATCCGATAAAGTCCAGCGCTTTTCTTCTTGCAAGGGGCGATCAGTGTAATGGCTACTCGGGGGCTCGCGTTAGGGACAACGTTAGGGACGTTAGGGTCGCGTTAGGGGAGCGTTAGGGACAATAAATGCCCCGTTCTGCGTGCTTCCTGGTAGAGCACATAAAACTAGTAGAGCAGTATCTTCAAATGTCAGGCCTATTGGGAATGGCATATTCGAACAGGCTACATCATTTTATTACCGCTCCGTGTGCCTCGAACAAGGAAGATAGTAAAAGTGCCAATATTCAAATTCTCCTAGGAAAGCTCAGGAAACAACAAATGCTTCGCACGCTGAACGATAGTGTCATTATTCAAATTCTGAGGCGCAGGAAACAACAAGGACTTTTGCCGTGCCTTTTCCTGTGGTAAAATCACGAAAAAGTGAGAGACGCCCCCTCAAGAGTTCCCTCTTCTTCTAAAGAACATGACGAATGGGACGGAAAAGTCGCGGTGAGCTTCCGACGACACGATTTTATTATACTCGACGCTCAGGCCACAATAATATTTCGGGGGCAGACTGAGGCGAGAGAGTGTGCGATTGTGAGAGAATTAGAGAAGTGGAGAGGGAAATGTGCGCGCGCGAGAGAGGACGAGAAATGATGTGGCGAGAAGAGGAGATGAAGGAGGGAGGACTATTGTCGGATTATTAGATTCGCTAGGAGCGCCCGGGGAGCGACTCTTTTCATTTAGTGTGCTCCCTAGACGGTTAGAGATTGCGAGAGACAAGGGAGACTGAAGAGAGCGCAGATCATGTGCGTTGGCAAGGCAGAGGGAGTAGCGGAGTCACGTCTCGCAAGCCCTTTTCGCCCGATCTCTGGCCAATAAATCCCCCATGTTTTGGCCGTAATTCGAGCGATTCCTTGAAAAACTGCGCGACTCCTGCGATAATTCGGGTACAATTTTGGTAAATATTATCGTGATACTAACGGCCTCACGAGAACTCCCTCGAGGTAAGAAATACATGAAATACGATATGTTGAAAAGAGGGGCAGGTAGAACAATGACAGCAATTGTCCATTCATTCCGCAGGACGCATAAATTGTGGACGAAACACGAAAACAAGGGCTAGATAATTCCGGATTTCGCCTCGTGGCGCTACTTTTTAAGTCCGTGCTTGTTCTATGGCTAAAAATACGGAAAAATGGGACAGAACCCGGCTCTTTTCGGTATTGCGTCGTCACAAATAGCCCATTTCCTGCAACAATTACTCGGCCGACGGTCGGAAACCGCTGCCAAAAAGCAACAAATTTCCGCCATGTCACGGCCCGTTTCCTCATGTTTTGACACAGAACAACAAGGAGGTCCCCGTACGAGATTCATTGAATTTAGGAGATGGCAGTTCAAGCGGTTCTTGAGCACTTTAGCGCCGGATTCAGAGCAAGAAAACAGAAGATGGGACGTCATCCGAATCCTAGCAGAGTCGTCTGCCTTTTTGATAGTCGTCTTTGCAAGAAATGACGAGAAAGTGCGCGAAATGAGGCTGACTGAAATGAGGCTGACTTCCGTCCATTGCTGACTATTTTCGCAATATTTCCATGGAGAAGACTCTGCTGGGACGCAAAGACGATGCATACTCTTTCCCCGCATAGAACGGCTGACAAAAGCCGGTAATTGCACTGCCGGAAATTTTGAGACCCGGAAAAAACGCAGTTGGACGCAGTCTATTCGGCGGATCTATGATCTGCCCTTTGTGAGTGCGGATGTCGTCGCGCTGAAAAACAGCCTGAGGGTCATCAATAAATCCTGGGTCGGGTCTCAATCAACATTATTGTTAGAGAAGCGCGCATGAGCTATGATTTGATAATGAGGATGAGACATGAGGAGCGATGAGAAAAGCTATTGTTTCTCCGAGCACAATGCCACAATATATACTCCTTCGTACAAGGCATGTGGGATGGTGATCAGGGTTGAATAGCTACTATTTTTGAATGCACAAACAGCTCCCTGAAGTCATCTCTGGATCTCGAGGGCAATGGAAAGCTGCAGTAATGAGTACGAACACACCGTGTGATGTGCTTTGCTTGACATAGAGCCAAATGGAGCCGAACAACATGATAACAATACCACAAATCATTCCAAGGGGAAACAATACCACATGATTCACAATGATTCACCCACGTGCATTAGCGGAAACGATTGTTTTGTTTCCCAGGATGTTTACGGATACCTAGCTGCGCTCAGAATGATTAGGCGGGGTGAGTATTTATTTTTGCGCGCACTCAATGAGATCATAAATCACGAGTAATGAGTACAAGCACACCGCGTGATGTGCAAAGCTTGAAATAGTGTCCAATGAAGCCGCATTCTATGTTATTCAAAACAATGCCTCGCGAATCATTCCAAGGAGAACCAAACAAGATTCACAATGATTCACCCACGTGCATTCGCGGAAATGATTGTTTTGTTTCCTCGGCTATTCGAGGATACCTCGATAGCTGCACTCAGAATGATGATTGGGGATGAATAGCGTGTCTATTTTTGCGCGCACTCAGATTTTATTGCCATCGTCATCAGTCATTCTCCCACAATATCTACTGATGAGTACAAGCACTTTCGATGATGCGTAAGACATTGCTCAGAATAGATGCCTGAGAATAGATCTCGTCTAGCGTCCGCCACCTCAACCCTGGGGACAACGTTCTATGATGAGCGATTTATCAAGCAAATGGATAGTGATAGTAAGCTATAGCCACACGTCAGATTACAGAAGACTGCCACCACTACTGCAACCGGGGGTGCTCAGGGAAAGCGAAATAGGGATTCGCCCTTTGTTTTCGAGAGGGGAGTAGCCGCATGCAATCTATTAGTTGCCTGTCCCCCGGCACGAGAATAGCAGATTGCTACAAATCTAATGATCCTCCTCCTTGAATTGAACCAAAGTACAGACCAGGAAATAGGGGTAATCGTCTCTTCATTTCGCACACTGTCTGGACACAAGAAGGAAAAAGAAAGTGAGTGAAATGAAGAAAGTGCGGACCGTATTCGACCCCTACTGAAGTACAGATTTGCTAGAGTCGATAGAGGAGTGGTCAAATTGAGATGAGATTGAATGACGCTAGTCACCCTTTATCAGTGGAGATTCCGATGCCAAAAATGGAATCCAAAAATCAAACGCCTTTGTACCTAACGCGACGGGTGCAAAGGTAAAGGGGCGCGCCGTGGATTTCGAATGTTTGGTTTCTGATCTTGCTATTTTTGCTCGTTGTTGGGGATGAAAGAGTTTGAGCGCGCTATCAAGTCCATCTTTGGACAAAACCTAGACTAATTAAAACCCAATTAAGATAAGCGGTTTAATTTTCAACTGCGATCCTAGTTAATTACGGTCAGGGTGAAAAATTCGCCTCTTCATTCCCCGCGTTATCTCGTGTCTCTAACCAACGATGTCATCGCACGAAACGGTCTCTTCATTCCACACTCAATATAACCGGTCATAGAAACACGAAAAAACGCGAAATGAGGAGTGCCACTTTTCTTTTATTTCTAACCTTCGAGAGTACGAGGAACGGTGAATGAAAATGAAAGACTGAATATTCATCCTGACAGCCCTAGTTGTAATTACCATCGTTGAGAGACTGACTATTGAATGAGCATCTAATTCACTGTCGCTGAAAACTTGGGCGGGCAGTAAATAAGCAACCAGAAAAACCAGGAAAGTTACAGAGGCGAGAGATATCTTGAATTGAGGAGAATCTTTGCTTGCCAAGTCATTCTTAAACTAAAATAGCAGCGCGAGAACTTTGAATAGACACCGGATGAAAGACGAAGAAGAGATACTCCCCCTCCGAATCTTTTGTGGGGGAATTTCGCGCGACTCAAATTCCTCCGCGCGGAAATGTACTTATTTTTATTGCACACGTGCACTTTCGATCCTGAAGTCCTTACGAAGAACAGAGAAAGTCCATCAAATTTGCATACATTTCAAGATATTTTTGAAAACAAGATTCGCAGAATACTCGAGAAGTCAGGATAAATCACGTAAACTCGGAGGAGGAGAAGTGAGAGAAAAGAGAACGGAAGGATCGGAGAGGCACAGAGATAAAAACAAGGGAGGCAATCAGCACAAGACTCATCAAAGATGAGATCAGTTGTCGATTGGGTCGATGAGTGAACGAGAGGGGAGGAAAGACTCTCTCATTCCGACATGCTCTCTCGCTTCTCTGACAGAGAAGTGATAAGGCAAAGTGAAGAGACCTCGTGGAGATGGAGGAAAGAGTGAGATGTCCTCTCACGTTTGATTTGTCTCTCGCGCTCTCTGATTGGCGAAAGAACATGAGGAATAAAGAGAGCGTTGCTCATTCGAACTCGGGGAGAAAAGCAGGTGGAGTCCTACCTCTCCTCTTACATTGACGCTTGCTTCGTCGGACTTGAGAGAGTGTGGAAAGACAGGAAAGTGGGATATTGAGGAGCGGCCCGAGTTAAAGGAATCTGGGTGTCTTCAGTTCGCAATATCTCTCGGGCTCAAGAATGCAGGTGGGGGAACAAGCGCAAGTCCTTTCCACTCAACTTTTTACACTATCCCTCTGTCTTTCTGACCGCTGAGAGACAGTGTAAATTGAATAGAGGCTGCCCCGAATTTCTCACCCTATCTTACACAATCTCCCCTGCCGGAAACTCTGGCAGAGGCAGCGACAAGTCCGTTTGTCACTGATAGAGGAATTTTCTGCCTCTCTCACTTTCCCATGCTCTCTCGCTTCTCTAACCGACGAGAGATAATTTCGAAATAGGAGAGTCAGCCACTGACGCCGTTTGATTCGGTTTGCTTCTGCAGGAAATCGAGAGAGCAACAAGGCGAAAATAGAATGATGGTATGTCTCCCTCTTTTCGAAATGATCACTCATTTCTCTGAGTGGCAAGAGATAAGGCAGGATGAAGAGACGAGAATAGTTGGGAGGAGGAGCAAGTAGGAAAGCAGTTTGTATTGGACAATTGCGCAGTTGTCTAGCTGAATCCAACAACAAGAGCGACTGCAAATAAGGAAGCACTGATAGCTCAAAACAAGCGAAACAATATTTCATGATGAGAAGATAGCGAGGATTTATCGGAGTAGAATGCAAGAAAATTCAGAAGCTTGCTGCGAAGAAGCAGCGATAGCTTTTGAGATAAAAATGGAACAGATTGGACGTTAGTTCAAACGAGTCTCCAGCGGGCATGGAGGAAGTAGCGATAGATGTTGGAGATATTATTTGAGATAAAAATACTGAGTATTTTCGTTCACGCGGAGCAGTGAGAAATTGCACAGAAGCTATTACGGAAGTTTACCGGAAAATTCTCCCGCAAAGCAGGAGAAAGGATAAAAACATAGTCGAAATAAAAAAAAACAAGAATTTGGAGGTTTATTTTGTACATCGCTAACTCAGTAGCAGTGAGAAATGTGAGGCGCAAAATCGACAGTCTAACAGAATTTCACTCAGAGTATCTGTCTGCAGGAAAGAGTACAAGCATACAGAACCTTCAGAAAAGCAGAAGCTGAAGAGCAGAAGTGGAAAACAAGAATGCGCTCAGACTACAACGGAAGTTTATAGGACAAGTCTCTTGTGGAGCATGAGGAAGTATCCAAAGTCCATCCCGTCAAGTTTTTGAGATACTAAAAATATGCTGTTTGGAAGTATCGGAATAGTCTCGCATAGCTAAATTCTAGGACAAGTCTCATGTGGGCATTAAGGAAGTATCAAAAGTCCATCCTCGAAAGATACTAAAAATACGAGTCCGTCATTGAGTTGAGTACTTTATTACGAAGAAATGTGCGCACACGTCCTCGTAATAAAGAGTCCATGTTATGATGAGTGCGCGAATAATGAGAGTGGGGAATAATCCCCAAGGATGAGGGAGAGGAGGAGGATGGTCCGAGTCTCCCCACGCTCTTCCATTGAGACTGACCATCGAGCATGGGAAAGGGAGTGAGGAGAAACAGGGAATGGTCTCCCTAGTCTCCACACTCTGTCATCGCGCAGACTGGTAAGAGAGCGTGTAAAATGATGAGCTGGATGGTAGGATGTTCCGAATCTCTCAAAAGTACTCCGCACTCCTCCGACCAGCGAGCATGGGAACAAGGGGATTAGAAAATAGTCCAATAATGGTCCGACTCTCACATTAACTATGATCTACAACCGTGTTATAATTCGACCGACCTGGGAAAAGAGGCGAGGCCTCGTAGAAAGATTCGGGAAAGTTGTGTGGGATCATTCCTTGCCTGTCTCTCACTTTCACATTGTATCTCTTCTTATCGCGCTGTCTGCGCTCTCTCAGATCGACTAGTCTCTCATCGTGTCAAAGAATGACAGCGGAGAGTCTTGAAAGATCAGATAGTTAAAGGACGAAAAGACTGAGGAATGGGGATGTCAGAATGAAGAACCCGTCTCTTCATTCCTCCTACTATATCACCAGTCAAAGAGTAGAGAGCGCATGTGGAATGAAGACGCATGCTTCACCCTGGCAGCCTGACAATGAGGGACCTGATGGATTTCTAAATAGTGCTCCCTTAATTTATGCGCATATCATCTCACTTATATGTGAGAGTGACGTGAATCTCTAAAGATCAGATAGTGAAGAGACGAAAAGACTCAGAAGCAATTTAAATTCGAAGACAATCAAGTTTCTTGCACTTCCTGTCAGAAGGTCGTGAAACTTTTAAAGACCCAGAATCCAAAGGCCATCGGAACGCAAATCCTCACTGCTACTATCTATCCATTACATCTGACATCCAACCGAATACAGAATCACAGTTGTTTTCGAGCACCCTACGATGAACACTTTCCCGGCACAGTATCCGATCATCTAAAATATCGAAATACTCTGAATTGCACGGTATTTTCGCAGTTACTCTTCATTTCTCACGCAAGTGTTCGTCACGCAAGTGCCTATGAGAAGTTATCACGGTATTTTGGCTGAAAACCGGCCCTGAAATACACGGAATTTTGGAATTTTTAAGATGAACTCACTGATGCGGATTAGCCTTGCGCCGTGAGAAGCGGAACATTTTGTGTAGATTCTGGAAAAAGAGAGGAATTTTGTGAATCGAGGATTGGAGAGAAACACGAATGAATCAACAAAGTGTCATTATAGCAAGAAAATGCACATTCTAAATTTGTAGGAATGGCAATAAAACGGATAATATTTCAGGATCGTAGCTGGAAAGGAAGTAAATGTTGCGAAACTCGCTCAACTGAGAACGTCAAGGCCGCTAAATTGTCGCTTCATCAAGTGTATAATGAAGGCGAGGCACGAGAGTAACGAATGAAAGAGCCTTTCGAGTTGAAATGGGCACTCTACCCTCTCCTCACCCCTCCGAAACGTGTAACCTAGACTACTCGCGCGGCTCTCCCCCAGGGCTTTCTCTAATAGCCATTGTGAGCAAACAAAGTGGTAAGAGGGGCAGGTAAGTTTCCCAGGGTTCTACTCTGGTTTCTCCCACCCACTGGGTACCCATTAACTGACCCACTGGGTGGCGCGCATGCGAACCAGTGGGTGAGGTTATGGGTACCCAGTGGGTGGGGCTATGGGTACCCAGTGGGTGGCGTTATGGGCACCCAGTGGGTGAGGTTGTGGGTTTCCAGTGGGTGGGAGAGTACTGTAGATGGGCATTTTTGATCGATAAGTGTATGAGTCGTACCCATACCGTAACCAAACCACACGTGGTGAGACCATGAGTGGTTAGTCACATCCAAAATACGACCACTTTGGATCGTAGGTAGGGCAACACTCGAATCCGAGGCCGCCCGAAGAGGGCTTCAAAAATAGACCTTATAGGCAAGGTGCGTGCTAGCGGCAGCGGGTACAACCGGGCACTTTAATGGGTAGCCAGTGGGTGGGGTAATGGGTACCCAGTGGGTGAAATGGGAGTGGGTGCCCAGTGGGTGAGGTAATGGTTTCCCACTGGGTAGCTCAAACTCCGCCCACTATTAATGGGTACCCAGTGGGTGGGAGAAACCAGAGTAGAGCGTCCACATTTCGGTCATAAAACAACGCGCGCGGAGAGCCTCGCAAGATGCCATGAATCTTTCGATTTCGATTCTTCTCGTAATGCCAAGCAAAGTTCAGAGGAGCACTTGCGAAACATTGGGAGCCAGGGAACAAAATTGAATGAAAACGCATCAAAATATTAGAGAAACGGCTAGAAATGGAGGATAGGAGACTATAGACAACCAAGATGTGAGCATTAGCTCGTTAAAAATGGAGGCGAGCCTGAATGAGATGCGCTTGAGACATTCTAATGGAGTAAATTAAGGAAATCGTTTAGGAGAAAATGCAAAAACGTATGCAGATAAGAAGCCAAATAGAAGAAAGATTATTTTCGATATTCTGCGCAGTAAGATACTCAGCACGAACGGCTTCGCTTTCTCGTGGTTCTACAGATCTCAAGCCTCATTTGAGATGCTTCCGTCATAGCCTGATGACTGTAAGAGCTAAAATGTTGATGAGTCTTCATTTTGCGTGCTCTTTTGCGTACAACGACCGATGAGATACCACGGCGAATGAAGAGACAGATTCGTGACAGACAGACCTAAGCTCAAGATTCGATGCTTCGGTCATCGATACATGAATTATGCAGTGGTTGCGCACAGTATCGACTTGACGGGGGAGTGAGAGCTCAGGAATGGTCTGCGAGCTTGACGCGAAAGTGCTTTTTTGGACAGAAACTACTAGAAAACTGAACAAAGCTAGAAGAATTCAAATCACAACAATTAGCGATAATGTCTAACCATAGATTCAGTCAAGCAACCCGCAATCACTGCGCACTCTGGTTTCTCCCACCCACTGGGTACCCATTAATAGTGGGCGGAGTTTGAGCTACCCAGTGGGAAACCATTACCTCACCCACTGGGCACCCACTCCCATTTCACCCACTGGGTACCCATTACCCCACCCACTGGCTACCCATTAAAGTGCCCGGTTGTACCCGCTGCCGCTAGCACGCACCTTGCCTATAAGGTCTATTTTTGAAGCCCTCTTCGGGCGGCCTCGGATTCGAGTGTTGCCCTACCTACGATCCAAAGTGGTCGTATTTTGGATGTGACTAACCACTCATGGTCTCACCACGTGTGGTTTGGTTACGGTATGGGTACGACTCATACACTTATCGATCAAAAATGCCCATCTACAGTACTCTCCCACCCACTGGAAACCCACAACCTCACCCACTGGGTGCCCATAACGCCACCCACTGGGTACCCATATCCCCACCCACTGGGTACCCATAACCTCACCCACTGGTTCGCATGCGCGCCACCCAGTGGGTCAGTTAATGGGTACCCAGTGGGTGGGAGAAACCAGAGCAGGTACCCATTTCCATGGTCAGCGAGGTATCTCATTTCGCGTGGCGAACAAAAACAGGAAAAGCAGCGGAGAATACTACGAATTACTGGAGTGGATTACTTTCCTCTTCCCATGCATGGGATAGAACAATCCCATCTCATTTCGCCGTGCGCTTACGTCGGGCAGAAAGGCGAAAGAACAGGGGAAATTGAGAGAGTATTCAGTCGGCTAACAAGGACAGAATGAGACAAAATGAGACAAAATGCTAACCAGATTTTCGAAACTGATGGTGAGCCGAAACGTGAGAAAAATGGAAAGGCGGCAGATAAATTCGTGAATTTTGAGAGTTGAAGAACTCGCCACTTCAAAACACACGAAACGTCTTGTTCGCGTTTCTCGCACGAAGGCTTACCCAGATTAGGAGAGATTTATATTGCAGGGCAGAAAAGGGCTGAATGGGCTTCCATGTGTTTTATCGTTTTTCTAATGGAATAGACAATGCAAGATACGTTTCACAAGGTTTCCATAAAGAGGTGAGGAAGGATAGATTTAATGTATCGTTGGGATTGAGTGGAAAAAAGCAAACAAAATTAGAGTAAAGCAGAATCTTTTTTTTATAATTTTCATCGTTTTCGCGGAAAGAATGAAAAAAGAACCGTAAAAGAACCGAAAAGAATTATTTGAATTCAACAGAAGAAGAGCATACGTTTATCGTGGAGAAGAACGCAACGGAGCAGCTGAATTGCATTCGATGTTTCTCAACTTCGTTTTCACAGATGAATAAATTACTTTCGCTCTCTCCTTGCACAACATACTCTCGAGTGCAACGATTTGAAACAAACAAGAATATATTTTCTGTAAATACTCTGTAAATATTTATATGTTTCACAGAGAAGACAAGAGAAAAGACGCTGACGAATATCAATGGATCCAACTGAAGTTGTGGGAAAAATAACGATGAAATCATTTCGAGCTCATGAATAAGATTCTCAAGTTATTTAGCACTGGTTCCACTGAGGTCACGAATGATCGACTCCTTCACTCTGCCACGGAATGTGCGGGGCAGAAGTGATCTGAAATGATGAATAATAAATACTCAGTTATCGATAAGTATCATATTACCGTATCTCCTTCCTCATCCCACTATTCGTCAGGATCAACAACAATGGAGACGCGAGGGACTTGACCATGATCACCCAGGGAAGCAACATGAATACCTTTGAACTTCCATCCGTGTCCATAATGGACCAGTAGATCTGAGAATGTCATTTCAAAAAGGTAAGCGCGTCATAGCAGACACGTCAAGCGGTTTTACATTCGTAAGACAGCGCTAGGTTGGACCGATTGGTAGGCCCAGCTGTTAAATTGTGATGGAATGTTCAGAAAATGGAGCATAAATACATACTTGATAGCCAATTGAGGGAGCGCTCGAGAGAAGTACGAGAAATCCGAGAAGAAATAGTCGGACCTCATTCAAGTTTACTGCCTTGAATTATTGATTTCATTGATTTTTCCGTTCTAATGCATCAAATCAAATCATATCAAATAATTTATTTCTTGCTGAGTGTGTTTGGGCTTCTTCTTCTCATTCACGTTTGGCAATTATGATATCAACGGCAGAAATATCGCAAATATGCTCACTTTGGATCTGATTATGCACGCTCCGCTAATGCAGTAGATGAGGAAGCATAGTCCGTTGCAAGTGAACGAGTAGGCGCTGATGAGAGTACTGCGGTTAATCTGAAAATTAATAAAAAATCCCAAAATATTATTTAGTTTCTTACCGATGGAAAGTGGACCTTCGAATCTGCGTGCAACATGTAAATCTGAAAAATACTCAATCTGATCAATAATAGTGAGAAAAATGTATCTGGTATGCTTCGAAAGAACCCATTTCCGTCAGAAATTATATACTTGTGCATTTACCTTTTCCGTCGAATTATCATCGTTGATTTCCATGAAAAAGCCGGGCGCCGCAATAGTCACAAAACAAGAAATTAAAGCATTGAAAGTTGTCGAAAATATCATAACAAGCGTCATTGGTCGCGTAAAGACCTGAAAAATATTCCAATTTTCTTTTTTTCAGCGACTTACTTTTCTATACATAAATGGAAATAGTAAGGCGAGAATTCGATTCAGAGAAATCAGTAAGTTAGTAGCGTCTTGGATAGCGGGTAAGTAGTACATCAACCTGAAAACTGTATTGACTGGGCAATTAAGATCCGCATCTCGAACATATTCGCTATCGATAGCATCCATGAGTATTCTGGTCGCCATTCCGAATTTGACACATCATCTTGAAATCTAGCATAGAATTCCAAAACACCCGGCAAAAATGGTAGATAATATAAGAACACCGTCATTGAGAAGTAGGTTAAATCCTAGAATGGGCATTCAGAGTGTTTATAAAGTGGAGAACTCACGATAATTCCAGCGTAAATGAAGAACGAGTAAAAACTGGATGACAATACCGATCGAACAATGAGCAATCCAATCACTATGATATACAAAACGAAGAGCGGAAGGCAAATTATCATGTAGATTATGAATAAAATGACTCGTATGTGCATCACGTCCGAAATGCGAAAATAGGATGAACTTAGGTTGAGCAAATGATTAACACGGAGTTCACTCAAGTAAGCTCATTCCACTTTATGAAAGTGAGACTTTCGTGTGAAGACAAGCCTTTGCACACGATTCCTTGAAACGCGTTATCCCCCGCAAATTGCCAATGACGAAAATGGTTTCTGAGGCCGAAATCATCAGCCCCCGAGCTATTCCCATTCCAACTTTCGACAAGCTCGAAGAAATGTTTACTCTATAGAGTTCTTTTTTTGCAACTGCTGAACAACCTCGCAACATCGATGCCTCAACGCATAAACATACAGATATTGTTCCGTTTCTGCAGCATGCAACGCTCTAAATGGGTAGGCCTATCAATAAATTGAATGATGATACTTTCATTGTTAGCCTTGCCTGCCGCTTCTCACAGAAATCATCCATTCCCTTCCTCCCCCGCAGACCACTTCCCGGCCGATAGCGATCGCAACCCATTGAGTGTTTCGCTGAGCAAGAATCCCTCTGCCCCTCCACTCTAGCGCCACCATCCAATCTCCCCCCTCCCTCGCCACTAACTCTGAAACCTGACGGCCTATCACTATAGCAACTCTGCGAGGAGGGGCGAATATCATGAAAGTGAGGAAGGGCAGAAGGAGGCCACGCTTGTCAATCCATGTCATGCCTCTTTCCTTCTTGTTTGATGGCACCATAGATCCTGAGCATTTCTCCCTTTACGTTACGTTGTTATTCAGCTTTTTTGTCTCTTTTTCATACAGATATGTGATTCTTCTCTTTTTACGCGAAATCTAACCACTCTGAGTCAGTGGGTGAAATCAAGAGACCGTTTCTGTCTCATTAAAGCGAAATAGCAGACGGGAAATTGCCTACTTGGACGCATTGCTTAGCGATGAGACCCTCTCTTCATCTCATTGAGCCAGAAGTGGTGTCTGATCAGCAGGCCTCCTACGGAAATGCAAAATATTTTCAAAAGTGCAGTAACTCTGTCCTATTGCTACTCTATGATCTCGTCCTCACTCCGATGTCTTCTAAATGTAAGCCTTCTCACTTATCTCACACTTCTTCCTATCACTCTCCATAATTGCACTTCTCTAAGAAGCATTCCTCTCTCGATACTGACCTCTTTTCGTCGCCTGAAAGCCTTATCAGCATAGTGTAGCTGATTCATTCTTTGTCGCTCTATACTTTTCGCCTGATATATCGCTTTGACTGACCGAGTAAGCGAGAAGATTGCAGTCGTTGATCTATTCCATCACTTGCTGATAAGAAGACCGCAGAACATGCTAGAGTACTGGCACATGATCGCCTCAATCATTTCCCCATGGAATATGTAATATTGCAAGCTTATATCGTGCGTTTCATGACATGAAATTGCCTGCATCTCTAACAGATCAGAAGTTTGAATCGTGACTCAATTGTTATCCTCGAGCATTAGTAATTTCTGCACGATTATGTCGTGCTTATCATGGAGCGATTGGACATTTTCGCAATTGTCATAAGCGCTGCATGCTCCAATATTAACACATGCCTGACTCAACTGCCTTCGAAGGCGGAATTAGCAGTATCTGCAAGCTTATATCGCGCTTATCATTTCATGAGTGGACATGCATGCCTTTATCGTAAGCGCAAGAAGCTATAGTATTCGCACATGCCCGATTAGTAATCGCTCCAAGCTTATCTCGCTTATCATCCGTGGACACACATTCATATGCGCAGGAAACTCGATAACTAGCACATGCCTGAATCGTTTTTATAATAATAATAATATTTATGCGTATTTACAGGAAACAACGCGGTTACAATTGAAAATTATGATTAATGATATGACCGTGGTCGCGTAAGAATCGAGCAAGGGTCGGCACACCAAATTTTCAAAAAGTTGTCCATAGACGTTTTCGATAGTGCTTATGATTATGGCGTACTTCATTTTTCTCCATTTCGATCGGTGCAGCCGTACTGCAAGTGGGCTGCAATTGGGCTTCAAACCACGTTATAAATGCAGCGAATTTGAGAGCTTATGAAAGTTTATGATAACTTAGCACCAGAGGTAATTTTTCATGGGGATCACGATGGAAAGGTTTACAATATGGAAAATCTTTGTTTTCGCTAGATAAAATTGCTCGCTCGAATACCAGGGATTTGTGGAAACCAATTTTTACACAAGAGAATGCGCATCGTCGAGGGGATCATTTTTCATATCCAGGTTGCAGGGTTTGATCCTATCCTTTTCTTGATATCTTGGCTTTCGTTACTCTTATTTCCTACTTTCACCCAAAATGAAGAGTGGTAACTCGAGAAACTCAAATCATTTCTCGCGTATTGCACCGGGTGCGCGGTGAAAGAGCAATGAAAATACGGAATGATGTGATAAAAGAGTGAAATACGGACAACAACAGATGGAATATCAAGAAAAGGACAGGATCAAACCCTGCAACCTGGGTATGAAAAATGATCCCCTCGACGATGCGCATTCTCTTGTGAAAAAATTGGTTTCCACAAATCCCTGGTATTCGAGCGAGCAATTTTATCTAGCGAAATCAATGATTTTTCATA